>MQRL01648028.1:0-11017 GCA_001938525.1 Dugesia japonica
TCTACAAGGGTTGGAGGAATGGGCCAATAAGGGGCCAAAAATAAAAACAGAACAAAGAAATGACAATCACATGTCACTCCAAAAATAAACACCAATAGCATAACAGAAAATGTTTAAAAATTCGTAGAATTTCAAGTCAACACCAATGGAATTGAAGAAATTTGAATCAAAAATAGCAAGCCAATGGCGATGATGCATCAGAAAATGGTATCTAAACCCCCAGAAAGTGAGAGAAAAAATCAGTTTTTTATTAAGTTTGGTTCGTGACATAACATTAAGTTATTCGCATTAAAAATTATTACGAAGAAAATTGGTTAATCAATCGTCAGAAACTAGATTGTAAGGAGCACCATTCCTATTAAATTAATTTATCGGAATTACTATTCAAATTCTAGAGAAAAATATTGCATTCACGCGAGGAGAGAAATTCACAGCAGATATTTATAAGCTAACTTTAACTGAAATCAATTCCTGTTACGAAAATTCACCCGTTGCAGAATAAATTAATAAGTGAGTAAAAATTTATATTCTGTGCATATGATATTAAATGAAAGTTGTAATAAAATATTAATGAGTAATTAATTAAAATTTAACTCAGTCTGAAACGGTGTTTTGAAAGTATTATTTTTGAAGAATCCCCATCTCGTTTATGCACCACTAAGGCCTAGTAATAGCCGTTTCAGTTGTTTAGTGAAGCACGGAATCCTCGATTATGACTCTCACATGTATTTTTTCATTTTTCTGCATTGTTTGAATGATAACCAACTACTCACAAACCCAGAATAATACAGGATGTGACAAGTCATCGACTAAAATTCACATAATTGTTTCCCTCTCTACCTAACCAATAATGTAATACAGTCATATTCTAGCATGCAAACACACCACGTTAATTTCATCTTAACTGTCACGAACGGAACGATGCCACACCTCTCAGTAACCCATTATCAACACGTAATCTAGATGTAAGCCAACATTAATCAATGATTTATTGAAGCGTATGTGTAAATGAATTAGAATAGGACAAGAGTTAACGAAAATTTTGTTGTCAACAAAGTTAGTCAATTATGTCTGTGTGGTTCACCGGGGATTAAGTTTCTCGCATATTAAATTTACATACCAGATTATTTAATACCCGAATTAACATACAAGCAATATATAGATCCAAGATGATCCCGTCGGTTTATGAATTGCATAATACAATGACAAATTTGCCCGTATGCAGTTATTACTCAACGCTTTAAACATTGCAATTGATGAATATCACACAGATATCAATGTTAACATAACTATGTAAACCATTGGGTTTTGGCTGTCATTAGGAGTATTACGCTTAACGTCATCGTTGTATGTTAATATTATTAAGTTGATTATTAATAATAATAATAATAATATTAATATGGTCAGTAGTTTATGGATTATATATTATATATATTATTCATATCTATCTAATTTTCATCTAGATAAATTGTTGCCAATGAGGCGACCTTCGTTGTCACGAGGCTGATGTATTAGGAATTAGCTAAGCAGTTATCCTACTAAAATTATGATTCAAACGAGGTGTTTTAGTTGTATTATTAATACCCTCTATCTAGCTTACGTATCGATGTAATTGTCACTGATATTATTATTAACAATAATTTAATAATCATCATCAATATCATTATGTATGAGCAATATTATTATACTATCATTATTACTATGGTAGAGTCTATTATTATTATAACCATCATTTTATTGATTTCGTAAATATTACTATAAATTCATCCTTATTGTTATTGGTATTATTACAGTTATTATTATGATTATTATTGAGTAGAAGAATGATTATTTTAATAGTGTCACTATAGATAACTTAGTTTTCATTGGATGCAATGGTCGGAGATTTCCATCGGTTAAAATCATCAACCCCATTTTATAATTCTGGATAAGTTGTTAAGAGTAATTTACTTAATGGACCCGATCACTCTCATGGGTTTAATATTTTTATCAGCAATTGCCCCATTTTTGGGAATCAACATGTTCCAATAAAATCAGTCGGGATCAGGCATTGTTTTTCTGCTAGCGTCACCGAGCAAAGGTTCTTGGGTCTTTTTATTATTCACGAGAATTCATATTTCCTCTTATAAATACCATAATTGTCTGCTAATTTTCTAGAGAATGACGACCGAATTTATTCATACTTTAAGAATAATCCAGAAACAAAGAAAAACTGCACGGATTAAACAATTAATAGCCCACATCCTAACTCGAGGTAAGATAGAACATCCCGATGAAACTGATCTCCAGTGTTTCATCGAGATGTTCCCCTTACCTTTAAAGTTGAACATCGACGAGGATTGACGATCCTTCTTTGAATTATACCTTGTTATTTATTAATTACATTTGTGTAAAAATAAAAGTTTTAATTTTTTAAAAGTAGTTATCGAGTCTTATCTGTGTTATTTAACCAATTCATACTAATTAGTATAATTTGCCTTATAGATAATTTTATTATTAGAAATGGACTTTAAATGGGAAACGCTCTATGATGTGCGTACCGGCAGAATTATTTTTAAGAGATACTGGAACCCTCATGACCGAAATGCGGGTGTACTGGCCAACTATTCAAACTTAACTGCGGAAGAAGCAGAGAACGAACAAGAATGGGATGCGGCCAAGAAAAATATGAAGATAAAGAAAAATGTATTACTACATCAAAAAGTTATTACCCAAGTGTAACAGTGAAAGAAACCAAATCCACAAAATAGAAATGCTCTTTTAAAAATATTACATTCTACTGGTAGCATAGCTTATTTAAATATAACAGGGGAAATAAAATTCCAATGTTTTCAATCTACTAATCCCATAGATATTTGTAAATGTATGTTGTATTAAAAAATTGAAATTGAATTAATAGATGATGTCAAAACAAATGTAACTTTGGAAAATAATTGGTTTCCTAGTTTATTTAGTACCATTAGATTTAAAATTAGATCATCAACAATTGAGACTATACAGAATCTAAGAGTAACTTTTACCATGTTAAATTTAATTTTATATGACAAGAGTAGTTTACCATGTACGATGGCATATGGTTGGATTCCTGATGAAAAAGATAAAACAATTAAAGACTCTGGTTTTGAAAAGAGAAAAGATTTGTATATACTCAAATATGAAGGTTATTTTCTTATTAGAAACTTGTTTGGATTTTTACAGAATTATAATAGGTTACTATTTAATGTTTGTATAGAATTGGATTTTAATAGACAGATTACTAATGATTTCAGATTTTATGGACCATAAAGTAAAAACATTAACATTAAATACTCTTGAACCTCATATTCCAGAATGGACTTTAAATCCTAGAGTAGAATTAAACTATTTGGATAGAATAGCAACAAATAAATCAATTCAAGTAACATTTTAGAACGAGATGATGGACATGTAACAAATACTGATCAAGGTGGTTATTTAGAAAAGTTGAGTAATCCTGGTTATAGACCTAGATTTATAGTTATTGGATTCAAAAGTGAGAGAAATAATTTTATAAATAATAATTTATTTACACAAAAAAGCGGATGTGGTAAAAAGAATTCCAACAGCAGCATATGTAACAAAAACAGAAGATAAAACTTTTACCTATTATCCTAAAAGCATTCAGATACAACTAAATAATACATATTACCCAATTAATCGAATGAATTTTGATTTAGCAAGAATTTGTAATATATTCCCATTAGGGTTTCTCATTTCCCATAGATTTAAAATCCCTGGATTCTCAGTAAAAAAATCGTTTCATCCCGGGATTTCCCGGGAAAAAATATAAATATTTTAAAACATTGAATCAAATACGTATTCTAGAAATAATAATAATTTATTTCAACAAAAAGAAACTGTAGAAAATAATAAATTAATAAAATAAGATTTTGAAAAAATAATAAATAAAACAGATAAATAAAACTCACAATTCGAAATTCATAACTGTCGTAGCCCTGGGACTTGTAAGATAATAATTCCCTTTTGAAAGGTATTTGCTTATTGAAATATCTTTTATTGTTTGTCCTGTTTGCCACCATGCATTATTATTCCACTTCTTTATTTAATCTTTTAATTTTCCAAAAGTTAACTTAAACTAATTAAAAAATAGAGATAAAATCAATTAAAGTTGATATACCAAGGCGTCAACATATCAATAAAAACAATTTGACAATAATTCAATACAAACGATTTATTTACATCCTTATGAGGTTTTGACCACCACAATAACATAAGCATTAAAAATCCAGGACATTTACTCTAAATTATTTTTGAATTAAAGAAATGTTTCAAAAAGCAGAAATTATCAATTGATTTATCACTTAATTTTGAACGAATTTTTATGACAAACAGTCCCGCCACAGAAAACGCTCTTTCCGATTCAATCAATGTTGGCTTGAATGCATATTATTTAAATTTTCAGTACGCTTTCCAGTGTCCTCGAAAATATTTATTTTCTTTGTGAGGTTTTTTAAATCGTAATGCTTACCTAGCATTGATGTTTCACCTTCCACCCGTTTGACATTACAAATAGCAGCATACAATTTTTCCCGAAGTGTTAAATCAACTTCGCTAAATGATCTTGAGGCAGCTGGCTGAGGTATCAGTAAAATGTCGTCTTCATTGCCATGACTCTCGTCTTTTACTTGATTATATGCCGAAGTATCACTAACATCCTCAAAGTATAGCCTAGTGAAAAGTTTTTTAGCNGTTGCATGTAATGCATATTTGGAGGGCAAGACCAATTTGGAATTGATATCTTCCAATTTATAATGATAATTTGACAGGCGGTTTAAAAATCTTAGTAAGCCAACTAAATTTATATTTCTGCGTTGTTGAATTCTTTCCTGACAGATTGAAGCATTTTAGTAGAAATCCAAATATCAATCCAATCCCAAAAATTTAAGAAATTAAGTTAAACAAAAAAATTGGTTTCCCGGGATATATTACGTATATCCCGGGATATCCCGCTATCAATTTTACCCCTGGGATCTCGGGATCCCGTTTAAGAAACATTAATTCCCATTTCATGTCTATGTAGAAACTTGTAATGCTTTTATGAATTATCTTCAATTGGATATTATTCAATGGAGTAAATTGTATCCAATATATTATTTTGATCCTTTAGCACAAGATGATAAACTAGCAATAAAAAATGTAGATATAACATGTTATTTTACCAAAGATAATGAATTAAAAGAAAAATGGTATTGGTTAATACTAAATGAGAAAAATGTGGAATTAGAGATTGCAGATGCAAAGGTTATCTTTGTAGAGAATATTAAAGGGGAGAAGGTTCTATCTAATTAAATATTAGTGAAAATTTTGTTAAGATTAAAGAAGACCTTGTGAAAACCTTTTGAAGATTAAAGAAGACCTTGTGAAGAACCAAAGAAAATGAGATAATAAACTATTTCAAAAGATTGTTGATGATTACAATAATACTATTCATAGTTCAATTAAAGTTACTCCTCAAGAAGCAAGTAATGATCCTGAAATGATTAAAGAAATAATTAATAAACATAATCATAAAAATTATTCTATTTCGTTTAAACAGAAATTCAAATTAGGAGATCGATTTAGAATATTTAAATACAAGTATAACTTTGAAAAAGGATTTACAGCTAAATGGATCAATTTTTTTATTTACTGTAACACGAGTCTATAATACAAAACCATTTACCTATGGAATTACTGATTTGGTTAATAAAAGATTCTTGGTCTTATTTATGATAATGAGTTACAGAAAACTAGTATGGTGTCGTAGACTATATCTCGAGCAAAGCAACAGCCTCTTTTATTTAATATAAAATATAAATAATCAACTTTTTATGGGTAAAAATGGGAAATGTAAGCTACCAAGATTTTATTAGAGAATTAAATGTCTGTTTTCCAACTCTTAAAATAAAGAAAAACATTGATACCAGTAATTTTTGGCATCTATTTGTCTTGTTGAAATTTTGTCTGCCTAAAATAGATTTATTCAACATGTATTTACAAAAGATTGTTTCCTGCTCAATTTAGGTTACTAATTATTGGATATTCAGGTTGTGTAAAAAGTGTTCTATTGATGAGGATGCTTTTGGAACCTGAGTTTATAGATTAAAACAATTTGATTATATTTAGTACTACTATTAATTCAATTAATGAAACAAGGATTTGATGCTGGATTATCTAAACAAGATTTACCTTTGATATTTGAAAAACAACAATTGGTTCCTAAAGACTTGAAACTATAACAAGAAATAATAATTTGTTTTATTGATAAAAAGTATGTAAAACCAATAACATATTATCCTGATGGAATACAAATTATACTTAGTAATAAATGAAGTGATATTGTACCATGTGGCAGATTACCAACTGACTTGCAGAATTTAATAATTTTCGATGATGTAGTAAATGAGAAATATCAACAAGTACAAAAAAGTTATTTTACAAGAGAACGACACAATAATTGTAATGTAATATACATCTCACAAACATTATGATTTATATAAAAATTCAATACGGAATTATAGTAGTTGTTTCATTTTTTTAAAACTAGGTAAGCGGGATAAAGATAGTGTTTATCACGATTTGTTTAGTAATATATTCCATGATAAGAATACAACTTTGAGACAAATTACTACTGGAAAGAAAAGTATAATTATGTTTATCTCTACAGAGAAAGTGAAACAGTGACGGGTAGTTTGTTCTAGGTCTTTATACAAAAGTCTCGCATGAGAGACTATTTTAACCCTATATGAAAAATGGTCCGAATGACCTTGTCTTTATTAAATATTAAATAAACCATGTTAAATATACAAAAACGATTAATCATCATTATAATATCTCACCCAAAAGTGAATATCATATTTTGTATCTTTATATTTCTTCTTTCGGAATTTATTATAACACCGTTCTCTTTTAAAATTATTCTTTTCTCGTTCTTGTTTTAATTAATTTAATAATCGAACATAACAATTTCTGTTGATATCTGAACCAATCTCAGTTCTATGTTCCCAACAATGATAATGATTTAATTCATTTTAATATTCAATTGCTATTTCTTGTTTTCTTTCTAAACTTTTATCCAAAATTGATTTGTAATGATCTTTATCAATAATTACTAATGGCATCTTTATTTTAAACAATAAATTAAAATTTAAAAAATGAGCCTACCCGGGTAGTCTATTTTTAGCCTAGTATAAAATGGCAACAAATATTACTGAAATATTAAGGCTTAATGGATTTGGTAAAAAATAACAAGTGCAAATCTGTAGTAATTAATGGAAGCAACTATTGGATAGGTAAAAATGTTAAAGAAGAAATTAAAAATCAACTTACTAATTGAATTGAAGAAGGTGGATTTGCTTTTCTTACTGATATTCCTGCCATGATTGGTGGTATAACAGAAGATGTGAGAATAGCTTCTGGAATAGCAAGTGTAGTAAGTAATTCAAGAAATGCTATTAAAAAATAAAAAGAAATTGAATTATTAAACCAAGAATTGGAAGTAAGAAAACAGGTTACTATTAGTAATATGGAGGCAAAGCTGACACATTCTTCACAAGTTACAACTTCTGATTCATCAGTATCAGGTTCAGGTATCTATCTTAATTCATACCAAAGAAATGTTATTCATAAATATTTAAAGAATGGCTTGAGAGTAAAAGAAGCTAGTAGTAAATTGGAACATGATATTCAAAAATAAAAGAAGAAATGAATAAGAAATTTCCTTCCAAGATTCTAAGAGACAAGCTTATATTAGAAGCTCTAACAATAACAAAGAAATTTTAAAAAGGAGTAAAAATTGAAACATAAGAAGATGGAATATATCTAAGACCTTGCTTATCGGCTAGGTCCGAGCAAAGTGAGGACCAACCTTATTAAAAAATGTAACATTAACATAGTACCAGAAAGCTTATAATTTTAAAAGACCGGGACACAATCTTAAAATTTGGAAGATTTACTGAATATTTCAGCAAACTATTTTTAAAATCTTTAAGGCCCTAGGAATACGGAATATTTAAAACATAACAAGTTTTATCAATTTTATTAGATTTATCTGGATCTTTTATAAAATTTTCATCGTTAAAATTATTATTCGTATTCAGAAAAATTTTATCAATTGTTTCGTATGTTAATCTTTCTACAATTGATTAGGAATATCCATTTTTATTTAACAAAGAACTCAAAGTATGAATATTTACACACGACTTCGTAAATGAAGAAGAGAGAGTCCAAGATCTATACATTAAACTTTTGATCATATTAAATTTATATCGAGATTCACAGAAACTACCAGGTGTTGTATACAAACCAGTATCAGTTGGCTTTCGGTAGATTTCTGTTTCATAATGGTCAGATTTCCGTTCTATTAAGAAATCAAGAAAAGGGGGTTTATCATTAAGTTCCATTTCAGTTGTGAACTTTATATTAGAGTGAAAAGAGTTCATATAATTTAGAAAATATTCTATATTAGATTGATTACTAAACACCAAGAAAATATCATCCACATAACGCTTATATACCAATGGCTTAATTCAAGGAAATAAACATATCTTTTTTTCAATATTCGAAAGAAATAATGAAACAAGAGTAGGCGCAAGAGAACCCATAGCAACTCCATCAATTTGCTTATACCATTGATCATTAAATAGAAACGAAATATTAGAACTAGCAAAGATCAACAGGTTCCTAAAACCTGTGACATTTAACATACCATGTTCAACCAAATTACTTTCCCACAATTCACAACACTGATTTATAATTTCATTTAACGGAACATTAGTAAATAAATTCACAACATCAAAAGACATCATGCATTCTGTTACATTGTTAAGGTTCAAAAATTACATTCAAGGTTAGAAATGAAGCTACAAAATTCAAAACTATCCTTAAATTCGTGTTTAGAAGAAATTAACAATTTAATTTTTTGATCTAAAAATTTAGCAACTTTATATTGAGCCGTGTTAATCATAGAGAAAACAGGTCTCATTGGATAATTATTTTTATGAACCTCCGGAAGACCATATAACTTCGCTGACTGAGAACCAACAGAGTTAAGAAGTTTATTCCACTCAGCATTAAGATGTTTTTCACAAATTAATTGCTTAAGTAAAGTATTTCAAAATTCTTCATCTTTTATATAAGGTAATTTGCAATTTTTTCTGAATTTAACTATTTTTCTAAATTGAGGTCCTTTTAAAATATCCTCGACTTTGTTTATATATTCAAAGTCATTTAGAATAACAAGGCCATTACCCTTATCAAATTTACAAATTTTAATGGTCTTTTTTGAAAGATTTTTTAATATTATAAAATCATGATTACTCTGTTTAACATTTTTATTTACATATTCATTAGAATATTTTAATAAAGCATGTTTTAAATTCCCAAAATCGCAATCACCAGAACATTTATTCAAATAATAATTACAAAATGACTCAATTTTCTATTGGAATTGAAATTTATCAATTCGTTTTCTAATACTGAAATTGGGTCCAAATTTTAATAAGTTAATTTCCTCCTCAGATAAAGTAACATCACTTAAAATTTAAAATAAAAACTTACGTATAATGCTTCTCTAATCATCATTAATTGCTTGACAATTTCATACCTTCGTCTTTTTTCGCACTCCAGCATCCTTCTTAAAATTTTCACGTGGATCTTTCTTGTATCTTCTTTGATTAAACAATCGTGTATCGATTTCGTAAAAATGAACTTAGGTATTATATTATTATTATTATAATTATTGTTATTAATTTTATTTGTTTAAGAAGTCTGTTGAGCCCGACAGCGTCTCCTGGATCAGTGTTGGAACAACCGGGCTGTATGTTGTATAAATTTGCGTGGGGAGATTGCAAAAAATAAAAACAATCTACACCCTTATAAAAATACAAATATTTTTATCAATAGAAACGAATCAAAAAACTATTTTTAACAACCAACGTTTTATTGAAAAATAAAAAGTAATTACTTTGATAGAATCAGTTTAATAAGTGTTCTTCATTTCTTTTGGATTTGATTTTATTTTACGATTAACAAAAAAATTTACATTGACTGGTTTCTTAATGTTTCTTTTTCTTTTGTTCCAAGGCAAATTCCAATTTAGTTTTTAAATTCCTGATTTTTAATTTTTGCAATTTTCGGCCGTTGCCAAGTTTTTATAATTGTTTTTTAAATTTCTAATTTTCTATTTGTGCGATTATCTTTTGCCAAGATTATCTTTTAATATCGTTTAAATTTTTCATTTATTTCGGCGGTTGCCAAGTTTTAAATTTCATTTTCAAATTTTAATTAATTTTTTGTCAATTTAATTATTGATTTTATTTTTTCTATAATAAATTTTATTATAGAAAGTTTATATCTATATAAGCATGTATGTATATGCACACAAATTTTACTTACAAATTAAAATTTAATAAAAATACATTTTAGTAAACAAAAACAATATCATAACATAAAACCTCCGCCTTTAAGACCAGAGGTTTATACAACAGTAATAAAAAGGAAGAAACGCATTCATTAATATACATGATAATATTTACATCGCAATATTGTTTCAAATTATTTGCACTATAATATGGTTTTGTTTTTTTATTATTTTTTTTGTTTATTTGTGTGCTTTTGGAGAATAATTTTTTTGATTTCGCGAGTTGAATGTTACGTGTTTGTTTGTTTTTGGTATGTGATATGGTTTGGTTCTTTGACGTTTATTTTCAATTAATGGTTGCAACATTTTTGTTGACTTTTAAGAGTTTGAATGGGCCTGAATATTTTGGTTCGACTCCTGCTGTTAAAAGTTTTCTTACTAATGCATAGTTTGTAATTTTGTTATTGTTATTTACTGTTTTATCTGTGTCTCTTATTTTATTTCCTTTTATATTTGGAATTGTTGTTTGTTTTCCCCATACCATTTGGCTTGGGCTTTGATTGTTGCTTGAGTTTTGGTTATTAGTAGGTAGATAGTGGCGCATTGCCACTATTGATTTTTCCATTGAAGACCCCCCCC
>MQRL01648069.1:1508-13902 GCA_001938525.1 Dugesia japonica
GTCCGAATAAAACAAAGGATCAGAAAGAGAATGGAATTGTAATTAGAACAAAGGTACTCTAAGAAATAATTGTCCAAAACACATAAATAATTAAATAAAATGATTAAATAAAATGATTATATTAAATGAATAAATTAAAGAATAAATTAGAGGCGAACAATTTGGTAAATGAAAAATGATATTGGAAGAATGAATTAAATCGAAGAAGAATGAACTACCAAAATCAAAGTGTCGAAGAAAGGTGAATAAACATTAATGCGGTGAATAAATAATAATGCTCAAAGAAAAATAGAAAAAAATTGAATTAAAGTTCAGAATTACTACGATAAAAGTCAGAAATAAAAAGGTTAGAATTAAATAATGAGTGAGCAACGTAAAGATCGAAAGATATGCTGAACATATATTATTAATTATAATTTATATGATTGTTATATAAGTAGAATTATAAATRAATARTTATTAGAATATAATAAAAAGATTATTGTAGGAAGTAGAATTAAAACAAAATAATTGTTGACTAAATTAGTATTATCATTATGTTATAAAATCAATGGAAAAGATTTTATTATTAAAGTAAAGTATTAAATAATTAAAATATAAAAATATTATTATAGTATAATTATTGATTTTATTATTATTGGTGAAATATTATTATTTGTAAAGAAAAAATCTGAATTTGGAAATGAAAGTTTTATATAGTGAAAAAGAATAAAAAGTAAATTAGTATTAAATATTTAAAGTAAATTATTTATATTTATTGATGGAAATATCAGTAATAAAATCTGTAAAATAGAATTTCCAAAATTATTATTTTAAACAATAAATATTATTAATTTTATTATGATCGGATAAATATAATTAAATTTGATGAAAGAGACAGAATTTAATGATAAAAATTATATGAGAATAAAAAGGAGTTAATTTTATAAAAGATATAATTACTGATATTAAATTATTTACATGTATTTATGTATTTATCCCTATTTACAAATCGTTAACAAGATTTTCAAATTATTATTTTTACATAAATATTATTATTTGAATTGGACATTTCTAAATGTCAAGCATTGATGTACGTGTTCCAACAAGTAGTATTGACACTATGAAATTCAGAATTTTGTTGATATTTGTTGAAATATGATAATGCCTGTGACGGGTGAGCACCGCACTTTGTTGTAGACAATCAGAAATATATGTGTCTGGTGAGCACCGCACTATGTACAGAATATGACTTTGATGTAAATCTATGATGCCGAGTAAGCACCGGTATCCATATGCAGATAAGAAGATTGTATATCGAAGATGAACAGCAGATGTAAAAATAATCATGACTAAATTTAGATATTTGTGTAGAATCGGCGGGTGAGCACCGCACGATTCGGCAAATATTTGAAGTAGATGCTTACGTGAAAATCAAATAATGATGATACAAAGATTACTATAAAAGAGATCTGAAATCTACAACTAAAACCAACCATTAAAATTAACTCAATTAAAATTGTTAGCGCTGTGAACACTGTTACATTGTTAATAATTTACTACAGATATATCATTTTAAAGGCAAAGATGGAAAAGGAATTTTTGATTGTTTATTTTAATATTATCATCCATGATGTGAACGGAAGACTGATACGGTGATCGTCATTTTCTGGCAAAGCTAGCAATGATGATCATTGGAACTCAGAGATCCGAGGATACTAAATTATCTACTCTGGCAAAATCAAGTTTATGAGAGAACTTTTTTATGATTATGAGAGAAATTCTTGATGAGAGAAAATGTTTGGGATTATGAGAGGAATTATGTTATTGGAATGTCGATGATCATGAAAGATGAATAGTAATGGTTGATAATAAATGGCTAAGGTTAGAAGAGATGAGTTGTAAAGGACAATGATAAATATGAGACGACTATTAAAGTGAATGATGGTTAGATGAGATGGAAGTGGAGTGTGAAAGTGATGATAATAAAAGTGGATAATGAGAGATGAGGTTTAAAGTTGAGATGAGATAGATACGAATTGCGTTGTTGAGTTATAGAAATAAATATGTCTCTATATACCGATAGGCGGTGGTTGAATTATTCTATTACTGTTTAATAAATTACTTACTGTATTGCAGAATTGTAGTTGTAATTGTAGTGAAAATATTTCATTGATGTCTGATATATTTGAGTCATTTTATTCATGGTTTTATTTTAGATTATTATTATTATTATTATTAATATCATAAATGAATTTTAGTTTATTACTTTATATAATAAAATTGATATTACTTTAATTAGAAATTTATCAGGATAGTGCAGGAGGACCATTCTTTATGAGGAAGGAGGTAGATGTTCCAGAATTGGTCTTTAATGACCCCGATTATTATCGATTAAATGAAAATAAGTATCAAATTATGAATGTATCTATTGATACCCAATTATGAAGCACTTAAAATATATGAAGAAGTTCTAACTCCTTCTGCCCATGACGAATGATCGTTGGTCTCCCGGAATTTAGTAATTTAGATAATTTAATTTAAAAACTCGATGATCTGTTTTGACATTATCTGATTATTATTTTGGTTAAATATATGTATTGAATTTAATGTATCTTAAAACAAGAAATACGATTTTGTCTAGATGGCACAGAATATCGCATTAGAAGGGGCCAAGCAATCGATTACAGTGGATGGATGGAGTTTCAGCACGCCTAAGTCTAATAACATGCCTGTATTATGGGACTCACTGGGAGTCACAGGCACTGACATGGGTCCCTGGTGGATTATTCAGGATTGATTGAGAGAAAAGCAAAGTGAGATTTAACAATTACGAGCAGAGGCCAAACAACAAATTCATCAGCATATGGAACATCTCCAACAAATAGAGGCTCTGCAGGTTTGTGTGGATAATCAGGAGCAGGTTTATCAGCAAAGATTGGACGAGATAAACCGATGGCAGCGGCCGGCATCATCAAGGCATATGCCGACAGAGAGGGAGTGTTGATTTCTACTGTAATGACGCTAGTGCAAGTTTCCAAACCGGAGAAAGAGATCTCAAAAAGGATCAGTCAAAGAAGTCATTGATTTAGATGGATGATAAACATTGGACAAGTAATATTGCTTGATATGAAAAAAATGTTGTACAAATGTATTTGTGGAATCTCCGATTATCATTTAAACTAATGATGAATAATATTGTTTAATTTCTAAATTAGAGCCGGATAGAAATTGAAACCTAAGTCGGAATACAGCATAGTCCCGCTGAATCATGTAAAATAGGGATTGTGTTACTAGAGAGAGTAACTCAAATTTCTGTGGTTGCTAAGTATCATCCCCCAGACGTAAATGATATCTATGAGAAAGAAAATTGGTGATCGAGAGAATGGTAATAAAACTCAAAAGATCGAGTATAAATCAACATAATAAGGCCTAGCAACCCAACATATTGGTAAGAAAATAATGCCATTTCTTTAATCTTTCACTTTAAACTCAATTCCAAATAATATTTATTTATTAAAATAAATAATAATATTTTAAAACTTTTTTTAAAATTTATTTAAATATTAATTGATAAGCCTCTTTTTGCGTTCATCTTCTTTTGACGAATTAAAAAACAGAAACATTTAAATGTCATGCCATTTATTTGTACGAGTTGAAACTGGGCCATGGAGCTATAACACTTTTCGTAAAGCCAACGGCATATTTTTTCAGAGTTCCGAAAATAAGCTTGTTATACAAAGATGTTTTAAAACAAACACCTACGAAGATGAAAGCCTAACAACTAAAGAAGGTCATGAACAATTATAAATTGAGTCATATGATTAAGGCAGATACAAGCACAACAATTTGAGAACTTGTTACAACTTAAACGTAAGTCATCCAACAGTTCTGGACCATCTAAAACTACTGAGCAATGAAAAAAACCTGAAAAATGTGTACCACATGATTAAAATGAGAAACAAAAAAATCGACGTTTCAAAGAGTGATTTATTTATTTCAAAACGTACAATCGTTCAGCACAATTTTTGGAACGTGACCAAGATCCAAAACCATAATTTCACCAAAAAAGATTATGCTCACCGTTTAGTGCTTTGTTAGAGACATTATTTATTATGAATTACTGACTCCTGGAGAGATAATTACAAAATATAAGTACTGATAAATCAATAAGATGCACCAAAAATACAAAAGTTTAGTCCTGCATTGATCAATAGAGTAGACCTTATTATTCTCCCTTTTACACGGTACACAAATAACGAAAAGATAGTTGCATGTGTTATCGTATGCAAATTTCCAGCGTTCAGTATACTCACTGGTTCTATCTTTTATCTATAACATAAAAATTATTAAAAACGAAATAATTTTCTTATCAACNTAATACAAGTGATTCATTTAGTAAATAAAAATGAAAATAATAATTTGAAAATATAATTTATATATTTTATTGTATCCAAAGAATACGGAAATTTCAAAATTTCGAGCAACGTGTGGTGTTGCATTTCCTTGTTGCAGACGAACTTGTCCACGGTTGAGTAAAGAAGGGTAGCGTTGGGACACAATTTCATATATTCTTTATAGTCGTTCAATAACGGTGACACAAGCCTTGAACTCGAATAAGGATCTCTTAAACCATCTCTACTAGAAGAAAACTTACTGTGGAAGTATGTAAAATTCAATCTTTCTCTCTCTACAGGCCAATTGTCATGTTGATATGACACTTCAAAATAAGACTTTCATAGCGATCTTTGCGCAATGAGTAATGTATATTCTACAATGAATCTTTACGAGTTGTTGTAAATTCAAGCAATCAAAGGCTTCAAATTTGTCAAATGCTATTGAATAATTCACTGGATGTACTGAATTTTGAAAGAATTGCTACAATGGACAAAAAGTGGGTAGTATTAAAAGTAGAGGGAAAGTAGCTTTCAATCGCCCCACAGAATCAGTGATGTAATGAAACTTAATCCTAAAGTTTGGAAATTAAAAATTCTGTCAGAGAAGTTGTTTTTCCATGTGTATTTAGTTGGGGAAATTATTTGCACACAAATGATGTCATGAGATTTTTTTAATCAGTGAAATTGGATTWCTTAAGTATTAAGAGAGACTATTTTTTCTTATGTTTTTAGTTGGCAAAAGATTTTTAAATTACATAACTCTTAGTCGCTTTTTTAAAGGTTTGGCGAATCATTTTCAAATTTTAGGCTTTTTAGTTGGGAAAATCTTTGAGACTTTTTAGGTGGCAAAAATTTTTTCAAGCATTTGGGTTAGAATTCCCTGTGTGAAGTCGAATGAGGTTGATTTTTAATTGGTACAGATGAATTTGGTAAATAATTTTCTTGGTGAGGTCGAATATGGTCAAATTTTGTCTAGTTTAGAATAATTTTTGGGTGATTCGGTCAAATACTACCTCGGGAATAAAAGAATTGAGTAATTTTGGTCGAATTTTGATTCGATGAGGTCAAATCAAGTCAAATATGGTCAGTTTGGGTAATTTTGGTCAATTATTTACTCGGCATTGGTAAACTTGGTTAATTATTTGCTTAGAAGGATAATTTTTAGGTGAAATTGGTCAATTATTTCTTCACAATGGTCAGTTCAAGATTAATTTGAGTGATAATTTCCTCGAGCTAGTCAGTTTAGGTTGAATTTTAGGGAAATTCATAGTAAAAGTCGAATTTGTTTAAATCTTCTAATGGGATCTGGAATATCCAAAAATTCGATAAGTTTTTTGAAAAAACATTTTAATTTTTTTGAATTCTAGATCACATAATTTACGGAAATCAACGGAAACTATCAACAGTCTTGATGGAATTGAGCTACTACCACATCGATTCTGGGGCAAATGGTATGAGTTCAAAATGATATATAAAAAGTGGTATTGACGAAATATTTATTTTTATTTCATTTTACGGTTTTAAAATATGAATTAGAACATTAAAAAATTTTTAGTTCAAAAAAAATTAATTTTATAATTTTATGAAATATTCATGTAAAATTAGTTCAATTTTGAATGAAATTTAAAAAAGAAATTTATAAAAAATAAAATTTATTTAAAATAACATAAATTAAATGTAAAAAACACAAAATAAAATTTTTAAAAATTTTCAAAAAAAAATTAAAAAAATTTAAAATTAAAAAGTCTAAGTACATATATTATATCTAAAATATCTAAAAGACTTTTCTGTATTAATTTAAAAAATTTTTGAAATTTTTTGAGTTGATTTAAAAATAAAAATTNAAATCCATAATTAAAATAGAAAAAATAAACCAATAAAATTTCAATAAAATTTAAAGAATTGAGTAAAAAAGATCTATTGCATTGAATATATCAAGAAGCCAACAGGTTCCCGAAGAAGACTATTGTCAAAAATTTGAACCTTTTTACAAATAAATTTTATTTTTGATTGAAGCTTTTTCTTCTTTTAATGAAATCTCAAATGCGATCAATGGTTAAGTCCAACAACTATTCTCACAATAATTGTAATTATAAAATAGAAAATTTATGCCATTTTAAATAATATTGTTTCTAGTGCTTTTTAAAGTTTAAATTAGTGTTGAAACATTTACTTAACAAAACTGTCAAACCTTTTAAACATCGATTATAATAAAAATAAATGTTGGTACAGTGTTCTAGCAGCCACATCACACAAGATTTATGTTTATCACTCGTGCAATATCTCTTAAATATGTAAAATGATCACGGTTGTTTTAATCAAGTACTATACTGAGAAGGGCTTCATTTATAGGAACGTATATTTGCTTCATTTTTCGGGAATTTATTCCCTGTTACAGTTGTAAACAATGTAGTGGAGTGCTATGCTTTTCCTGTTGAGTTTTTCTGGCCAATTTAGTAACAGAAGAATGCGTCCAACCAAGAACGTTATTGTNAGCAATATACCAACCTACGTGTGCATTGTTGCTGTGAGTAAGGTTATAAATAATTCAAAAATTTTGGTTCCAAAATTGAATCTCAAATCTTAGTAATTCTCTTAGTTATCTTTTTTTGTATTCTAACGACGTTTTTCTTTGTATAATTGCAGATAACTTCAATTTCTMTGTATACTGGATCTGCAGTGAGAATTTCAATGACATCTATTACGAAAATCTGGTTAATTAAATTCTTGGGCAAGACTCTTGACAAGAAGTGAGCTATCCGCCTCACCTTTGATAACGTTCTAAAACCCTTTTGATTGAAGTTTCCTCCATTTTGTCCTCAAACCATTTTGTCGGCTACCACTTCATCTAATATACTTGTAAGAACTTGCGTCTTTTGACTTTCAACATGTTTAGATTATTAGCAAATTTTTTGAAAATAGATAAAATCTTCAGAATATTCTCTTAATGTTTTTTTTACTGCAAACTACTGTATTAGTAGAAAAGTGGGATTCAAAATATTTCCCAACGTTTGGTCTTTGTTTTCAAAAGTGATTGATACTTTTTTGCTTATCAAACTTTGTGCTAGGAAAATAAAATCTTAATTGAAATCTCTTTTAGCAAAAGCGCTCATTTTTTATGGGACACTCTAATAATAATACATGATTATCTGAAAGAATAATAAATCGATAAAAACMAAAATTCAATAAGTGTCTAAGAACTTATTGAGTATCCTATTAAGAGGATCCATTTTTACCGAAAACTGAATTCCAGAATTTTCGGATTGTTGTAATATGAAATTAGGAATTCCGAGATAATTCCGGAATTGACAAATAAAACGTCAAGAGCAAAATACTGGTTAACCAGCAAAAATTCTTTTCAAAGTAAAAAAATTATTCTATTTTTGTATTAATAAAAGAAAACACAAACAAAACTATTCAATATTTAAAAAATAAAAATTTAGGTTTGCTTTTTGAATAAGCTTCTGAACATACACAAATTATCAAATGTAGTATCATTAAGTCTTGACTTATTATTTTGAAAATGCTCCAGTGACGGAAAAGGCTCTCTCTGCTTCAACACTTGTTGAAAAAATACACTTTTTTAAATATAAAATCTTTGATCGTTTTACATTTTCTAGCTAAATTGCCGGTATTTGCACCAGCAACACTCGTTTCATTAATTTTTCGTTTATTTAAAATATTGTTTTGTTTAGCTCGTAAATGGGTGTGCATGGTATCGTACATCCACCAAATATTTTTAAGTCCTGCTTACATTTTTTGTTCCTCGTAAAAATAATTCCACACCGAATTTGATGTAATCTCTTTGGAGACGTCTATTAAAATTTCGTCTTCCTTATCCTCCATCCCTGGGATTAAAAATATGTACACAAGAAATATATGAAATTTTGAAACTGATAAAACCTACCTATGCGCAATGCTTCCATGAAGAGTTGAACTTGAATAGCTAATTTAAATATTTATATTAATAAACTGATAATGATTTACTGATTACTAAATATAATATTACACTTAAATACAACATACAACCAAACACAGGAAAAAAGCATTTATATTATGAATTCACAAAAATTTAAATGTCAAAACGAATAAAATTATTTTTATATTTTTATTTCTTATGGCATATGGTTTGTACTTTAAAAAAAAATCGTTACAAAGGCTGAAATTTTGTGTAATTTGCTAGAAAGCAAAAATAATTAAACCCGAATAATCCGGAATTCGATTTATTTCAATTCCGGAATTTCGAATTTAAAAATGCAAGGTAGAATTTCGGAATTCCGAAATTAATGAAATCCAGATTTTGATTCCTAATCCTATAATACTAATCGAAACTATAATAATAAAATTAAAATATGAATGAAAAATTAATATGAAAAATTAAAAACTTAAAATCAAAAAAAGCAATTAATAATAAACATTTTCAAAAAAAGCTTTTTATTTTTTCATTTGATTTTTTGTGGTGTCAATTTGAGAATCGTCACGTTTTTTATTTCTAAAAAATCCGAATAATGAACGTTCAGATTTTTGAGAAGATTTTTCTTTTTCTATTTTATTTGACTCTTTAATATCGTTTTTAATCGGTTGAGATTTTTTCAATTCAATTTTATTTTCTGATTTTTCTTTCAATATTTTTAATTCATTTTCTATTTCTTCTCTTTTTGATCTCTGAATAGTTTGAATATCTCTTCCACACAAATTTGACGAATTGCCTTCCATTAAAATCCATTGATGTGAAAGTATATCGATTACCGTTAATCTTTTCAAAGGTTTTGGATTTAATAAACCATCAATAAGTTCTTTGGCTTCTTAAAATATAGTTGATGCATTTATGAAAACGTCAAATATTTTTTACCTCGCATTATTCCATTCCATTGGTAGCCACAATAATCATATGTATTATTGACTATGTTGTGAAACAGTTGAGAACGATCACTGTTTCCTGTCATGAAAGGATGGTTAGTTGATAAAAGCATGTATGTCAAAATTCCCAAGGACCACGTATCCACCTCGTGCTTATAAGCTGCATGTAAAAGAAAATTAAATTTTTTTTATAATATTCAAATTAAAGGTTTTTACCGATTTTCATAATCAACTAATTTTAATTTATAATTATCTTATACATAATAAATCATCTTTAATCTAGTATGTTGATTCAATCATTTCATCTAAATATATTTAAAAATGCCACAATATTATTGTTAGATGAGTTTGGAATACTCATCTGATCATTAATATCAAAACTCGATTCCATAACAAAATTTATTCAATCAAAACTATACTAACACTATTTGTTTATTCAAACAAATTAAAATCCCGTGTTTTAATTAGTGACCATCTTTTAAAATTATTTAAATTTATTTTAGGTTATTTAAAAATTTTCATTTATTTTGTTCAGTCAAAATATTTAATCACCAATCATAATCAGCAATCACACAAAAATTTTAACTCGCTTTTCAAAACACACTCACAATTATTGAGAAAGAAGATTACCATTATTTTATAAGATAAATCAAATATTTTAACTTCAACTAAAATTATAAATCATTCAAAGAATAACAGGGGAAATTGAGGGAGATAATGAATAAAATGATTGTCTTATGTCATTATTAGAAAGGGTTAAGATTGTTATAGATTTGTAATTGCCATTTTCGGTAATCATTTAAAATTAATATCAACCCATATCACATAATAATAATAATAATGATAATAATAATTAAAATAATAATAATAATATAATTTTGGGGATTAAAAATTAATTGGAATTTTAAGATTGTGTTTAAATATTATAATCATTTATTTGGGAGTAGGTTGAATTTGAATTTGAATTTAAAAAATAAATCTTGGGCAAAAAGTTTATTGTAGTTAAACCTTGTTATTTATTTATTAAATATTTTTGCTAAAAGAAGATTATTCTTTACCAGAGGTATGTATGCCTTACAATAATAATATAATAATATGTGGATGATATATTTCTGATTTTAAATAACCAAGTAGATATTGACCATTCCTAAACTATATGAATTCATTGCATAGCAACATTAAATTCACTACAGAAATGGAATGTAAATCTAAACTTTCTTTCCTTGATTTATTAATAGAAAGAAAGTCCAAACATTGTGAAACCGAGATTTATGACAAACCAACAGATACAGGCTTCTATACATCTCCTAGTAGTTTTTGGAAATCTCGTTATAAGTATAATTTGATTAAAGGATTGTTGTATAGATCGTGGACTCTTTCTTCTTATATTTGAAGTCTTGTGCTAATATTCAAAGTTTAACTTCTTTACTAAATAAAAATGGTTGGTGTAAATNAATTGTGGAGAAATTAAAACGTGAAACAATTGATAAAATAATTTATAAAAATAATAATGTAATTAAAGATGTTGATAGTGATGATAATAATAATTTAAATTGTGAAAATATTATCAAATACCCAAGTAAGATAGATAAGTTTAGTTACGTATTAACTATTCCGTATTCATTTTAAAAATTTTAAAATGGGTTATTAAAATATAGAATTGACTCTTGGAATTTTAAAATTGTTTCGCAATCTAATAAAATCATAAATAAGTTAAGTAATAAATCTAAAACACCAATTCAATTGTGTTCTGATCTTGTTTATTAATAGGAATGTAATGGGTGTAATGTCATATACATTGGAGAGACTTCGCGTCATCTTTGTACAAGAATTCAAGAACATCGTCGAGTTGATAGTGGAAGTAATATTGCTGAACATAACATTAATTTCAAGTCAGTTATCAGTATAAATAATTTTAAAATTTTGTGGTGATTAGGTCAATTGATCCAAAAATTAATTTTCAAACTGGTCTTTCTAGATCTTTATTAAATGTTTTTTTTAATTTGATTTATTGAAGAGATTGCATAATTGCTTTCATGGCGTTAAAATGAAAATTTCTTACCATTTTTGATAAATTTTTTAAATCAAATTACAAAAGTTGACTTGAATCTTTGTATTATGAATATTATTGAAAATTCCGTGGAAAAATTTTGTTGGTAAATTTTTTAAACGAATCCGGATAATAAAATGGCGGTACTATTATTGCTGGCGAAATTAATTGATTGGTTAAGTGAAATAAAGATATTTTTCCAAGAAATTTACTATCGGGAAAAATATTTCTACTCATATAAAGGAATTCGAAAAATTCGTCGAAGAATAAAACATGGTGGATCCAGCTCAACGTTCAGAAGAGCTATTGAAAAGTCTAGAAAAAGATGCGTGTTTCGTACTCCAATCAATTCAAGAATTTAAATACAATTCAGGAAACTACGAATGGTTGAATGCCAAGTTAATTGAAGTATATCATGTTAAGTCAACTAAAGTAACTTCAATAAGAAATCCTATGTTTAAAATTTTTCAAAATTCTAAATCACATTAAGTAAAATTATTTGAAAACTAATATTTTTTAAAAGATGGAAATAGTATACGTAAATGCGTAAATTCATCTCAACAGATGCATTTTATTAGCATAAGGTAACGATGCCAACGACTTCAAACTGAGATTGAATAAAATTCGAAAAATGAATATATTTTAAAATTTTTTATTAAGAATAAATTTATGAAATTAATAATAATTATTTTACAATTGCAATTATTGCGAGAATAATTGCTGGACATAAACATTGATCGTTTTTCAAAATTCATTTAGAGTTGTTTTTTAATTTGTAATTCTTCATGTTTCTTCCTATGAAGTGTGGAAATATAGCCGGTTCCTAGTGTTTTCCATGTTATGTGATGTTGTTCTGGTGAAATATTCTGTTTGTGTTGAAAAAGTTTGAAGACTTCACTTTTTATTCGTTAGAGATGTTCTATAATTCTTGTTCGGATCGTTTTGCATGTTTCACTTATATATGTTTCTTTACAAATAGTGCATGTTATTTTATTAGCATCGACTATAGGTCTTACTTTCATTGTTGTTTTGTGATCTTTAGGAACACATTACATCGAGGATAGAACTGGTTCATTACGTGCTTTAAATCTGAAATAAATAAAATTCG
>MQRL01648196.1:0-11652 GCA_001938525.1 Dugesia japonica
ATATTTAAGGACGAAAATAAAGGGGAGAAGTACCAGGAATGAATATTTTTGAGGTTGAAATGCTATAGTCTACTCGGTGAAAAGAACAGCATGAGAGCAAAAGGCATTACATTGAAGAAAACAGAAATTTCTCATCAGTCTTACCTTGACTGTTATAATGAGAACAAATCATACAAGGTAGAACAGTTTAGGATAACCACCTAAAATCACCAATTATATAGCATTAAGTCAAACAAATTAGCACTGACAAACACGTACGATAAGCGGGTATAGGTAAGCAAAATTAAAGTGTCCCATATGGTAACTATAGTATTAAACAGTTTTTTCCATAAAACAGTTCATTCGATCCAACCTGGTCAAGAATAATTGAATTTATTTATTTGTTTCTAAATGTTATTTTAATAATTTCTATTTAGATTATGATGACAAAAGAAAAAGAAAAAAATCATTTGTGAACGTATAACCAGTCCTCTTTAGAACTAAAATTGTACAATTTGTTTATATTTGAATAAAAAGATGTTATTATTATTAGTATTTTATTATTTATTAAGTTATATTTTATAGACTTATTGTAAATATGCATTGTGCATGACGAAAACATGTTAAATATAAACAAAATTAATTTAAATGTTTATTAATAATGAATTTTGACCTTATTATAGAAGAAATGCTGGAAAATATTGATAGAAATTATTTTATATCCTAACTTAAAATATAACCAACAATTCAAGAAGGTAAGTAAAAATATTATATGTTTTAATCATATGATTTAATTTAAAAACTATATGTTTAAAATAAAAAGAGTTTGAATAAATAAGATTTATTACAAGACATTTATTATTATATTAAAAAACAACACATAAAAGTACAACAATAAACAGTAAAATAAAGTCTTACATAACCAAGAAACAAGGTGTTGGTGTGATTTTTTGACATTGCACGCTAGATCTAAACTAATACTTAATACGTTTACATAAATAAAATATATATTACCGCTATTTTTCTCCATATCCATATAGCACTGTCTTCGTTTACCAAATGCAATGGATAGAGCTTGGATTTTGATATTTGTTCTGTTCTTGCTGATTATTTTTGGACTCTGATATTGTATGTCCATGTTCAATTTATTAGTAATGTTTATTTTTTCTTACTTATGGGATGCAATATGTATACAATAGAAATGCATCACGTGCCTGGGAATTTTAACAAATGCAATAGTCATACAGTTGGGTTGCAACACATCAACATGTGTTTGTGAAATTGTAGACTGCTCCATCCCATGCAAAATAAAAAGACTTCCCAATCCCATGCAAAATATAGATACTCCTCCATCTCATACATAGATATAAAGTCTGCTCAAAAGAAAAATTTTTTATATTTACCGCCAAAAACAATTCTTAAATTTCCCTCCAAAAATATCAAAAACTACCCTCATCCTCTGTAAAAAATATAAAAAACCACCATATCCCATACATAAATATAAAGTCTTCTCAAAAATACATTTATTTTACAAAAATACCATTATTTTCAATTAATTCGATGTTTTAAGAAAAATTCATCATTTTATGTATAATTAACTTCTCAAAAAATTATTACGTCACACCTACATCACAGAACCATTTCAACTAAATCTTAAAAATCCGATAATTAATTACCTTCACACTTATATACCTTTCCCCCTCCGAAAAAAATTTTTGAACACACTTATACTACTGACAAATATCAAACAATCAAATATATGAGCACAAAAAATCAGAAATGAAAGCACAATCAACCACCTACATATTTCCCATTAAATTACCTTTCAAATAACACATCACCTACCAAAATCCATCAACTACTAACAAACCTGCATCCGTCAAAATATCACCCCACGATAACTCATGCCACTGTGCTTGTGAAGTACCAAACTTTTAGGACGAACAATCCATCCTACCTCATAAGTCCTTTAGACAATTTATAGACAGAATTTTAGTCTTAACACAACTATATCTTTAAAACCCCTAAAACATTAGTTCCAAGAAATCCACACCTCACTTGAGTCCAATTTCCCTCGTACACACACCGCCTCAACTTGACCTACTTTAAGTTAACACACACAATTTCTCAAACACACAAATTTTTAAAATTAAAAATACACAAACCCCCAGGATCAAAATTCTTGATCCAGATAAAAAAAATGATCCATTTTGATCCCAAAAATCTTAGAAAAAATAACAAGCACAAAAACCGTAGTACAAATATCGTAGCACAATTCTAAAGCCCCCTCTTCCGATGAGCGGTGTTTCAAATTGTACTTGTGCGATACTATCTACCTTCTTTGACGATAATCTCTTTTCATATCCCAAATCTCATAGCATTGCTGTTTAAAATTTCCAGGTCTATTACACTGGAAACATTTTACATTTGGACAATTAGCTCTGACATGTCCTTCTTCTTTGCATGCCCAACATTGTTTAGATCTTTTTGGAAAAGCAGTTTTCGTTCTCTTAAATCCTCTTCCGTCAAAAAAATTAATGGATGCAATTAAATTAACATATCTTCTGGAATTCAAATATCGGTTTCTGTTGTGTTCCATTAAATTATTCCTTTTAAATGTGACTGGGCAATTTGGCTGAAAATCATTAAATTTGGCAGTTGTTGCATAATTCTTCTTTTCGATTTTAACTGCTGCAACATTGACTTTTAGATTAAACTCCTTCTTGATAATGTTCATTTTTAAAATAAAGTCTTTCATTTCTTCATTTGTTTTAGATCCTCAAATTTTTAACTCTTTTTTAACATCCATATCTTCAACAGCATTTTGCAAAAGAAAACTGACGAGATTTTCTTTTATCAAGTTATGTCTGATTATATTCTCTGTAAGACGATCAATTTTGTTGAACAACGAATTTATGAATTCATTTCCTATTCGATAATTTAATGCAGATAATAAATCTTTACCGATATTTGCTGGTTCTTCAAAAGCTTTCTGCATCTTTGGGCATAATCTTCAATTGAATCATCTACGGATTTATATCTTTTAACAGCATCTGAGTAAAGAAATGCTTTGATAAGTGTTCTTTGTACAGGACTTTGAGTCATTGTAAACTCATTAAATATTACTACCTCAATTAAAATTCTTCTACATCGTCTCCAATATCGAAGGTTTTTAGAGATGGAACAAACAAATTGAGCATATGTTCTTGGGTGGTCGCCATGTTAGAAGTCTGTTTTATTACCATAATATTTATTACATGACAATCTAAAAAGGAGGAAGAAATATATAAGTAATTATGATTTGAGCAATCAACATACCTCAATCAGCAAACAAACATTAACCTGTTATGCAACATACAAAATAACTGAACTCATTGTCAAATATTAATTATGCAACATACAGTTTTAATAATCATCTATAATAAATATAAAATATCCTCACAATGACTATAATCGTTTACTACTTAACACAGAAGTACGTTGGTTATGTAAAAATGCATGTTTGAATCGCTTCTATTCGCTCATTTATTCAGTGTTGGAATTCCTGGAGGGTAAAGACAATGATTTGCGGCACAATTTAATTATCTCAAAAAAATGACATCGCTTTAAGCGAATCCAATACCGGACGAAAAATCAATACCAGTATCCCGGTATTAGATTCCCTAATTTCTTATATGACTGATTTATTTGTCAGATTTAACAAGACTTGAAACTTTTAGATGACACATTAAATTTAATTAAGACTAAAAGTGTAATATCTGCCTTTGTTGTGAAACCTTTGCTATACAAATAAAACTTGGGAAGAGAAGAATGTTCTCAGTTTCCAAATTTAGAAAATTGCAAAATAGAGATGAAGATTTGTTTGCTTATTGTCAACACTTAACGGCGCTTCACTTGGACCTTAACCAAAGATTTGAAGACATTTTTCACTTGGATATTCCCAACTGGGTGTTTACCCCTTTTGTAAGTAGTCAAACTCAGAGCACAAATGCAGATTAATACATACTAATACGGAAGCAACTTGTTGAATTATCTACCAATGAGGAGCTGAAACCAATGTTTAAACAAGGATACGACAATTTCTGGTTACAAAAACCGATCCTAATTTTATATCCAGCATTATGGGTTATTGTACAGAAACTGCTGATTGCTTTTCTGTTTTCCTATTTGGTAGAACGTGAATTCAGTGCCGTTATGAGCCTCGTCACAAAAAAAACCAACTAGAAATTAATACTTGTGGCGATTTGTGGTTGCTACTCACAAACATTGAGCATGACATAAATACACTCATAACGTGTCATCAGGTTCATCTAAGTCATTAATTTTTATTGTATTTGTAAACAAAAGTTATAAATTCAATAAATACTTCTTTAGCCAAATGTTTTACTTATATTTTATTTTTACGTGACCATTTACCTTTCAAAACATCAAAGTTAAATTTTTAATTTTTCTGTTATGCATTTATGTAGTTTTTCACCCAGGGTCCGTGGGAAAGTTTTGACTATAAAAATGGGTCTGTAGGCCAAAAGAGTTTGTGAACCACTGCTCGAGAATATAGAAAAGAGGTTCTTTATAGTAATTCAAATATGTTAAGATGGTTAAAATTGTGACACTGTTTACAGTGTCAGATGATTCATGAAGAAGTGATGAGAAGAAAAATCAATGCACGTTAATTGAATAAATACTCGGTCGAAGAAGACGTGTATCAAGGCCGAAAGAAGTGGATTCTAGAAAATCAAAGATATCCATAGCTTATTATGTCCTTTGATAGTCAAACAGAGGATAGATTATATGATAAATAAGTATGATGGTAAACAATTAATCGTGCATATTTGGAAAATTGTACGAAGATGCAAAATATGTTAAAACGTTAGGTCAGTGACTACGGTGACACAGCCAGAAGTTATGAATTTGAAACAAGCTGGCAGATTTGAAGTTATTTTTATGGATATTTAGAATACAACTAACCTAAGAACGTTTGTATGAGGAGGAATGTCAAAGAAGCCCGGAAGAACAATCCAAACAACATAAACTACAAACTGACGAAAATCTAGTCAGTGTAAGAGAAAAAATTATGGTGAAAATGAAAACGTGAGATAATTGTAAGGATCAATTTGAAGGACCATACACAATTTTGGAACAAGTGAATGACAGATGATTTATGTTAAGAGGAGTAAGCGGAAAGCATTTAGAAAGGAACGTGGAAGATTTAAAATTTATTAAATGAGAGGGATGCAAGGAATTTGTGATATTATATCATTTTTATTTAACGTTTTTAATATTATTGGTTATATAGGTTGGTTTTATACAAATTTTGTAAAGATTAGAATGTAGTCACTTTTTCTTTTATTAAAAATTTTTATTTTATTGTCAATTTTATTTTCTTATTTGAACTATCAGAAAGAAATTATTTGTCTAATGTGGAATTATAAGCAATTTTATTTACCATTATTGGGTGCATGAGATAGATGTTGGAGCTTTTGATGATTTCACATCAAAGGAGCTAAAATAATTACAATTCTGGCAACATAAGACTCCCTGGAAATTCACTGAACAAATTCTATCAGATAATGTATTTAATGCAGATAAGAATGGTTTGTTTTTTAGACTGTTGCCAAATTAGACAATTAATTTTAAGAAAAATAGTTGCAATGGTTGTGAGAGAAGAGAAGAAAACATCACAATGCTAATTGGTGCTAACATGACTGGAAAATTATCTTTGTTGTTATAAGGAAATAAAGTACTTTAAAAATACAAAATACTTGTTAAATATACAACAAACAGAAATACTTGAGTGACTAAAATGATTTTCAAAACCTGGTTGAGACAACAGAATAAAGAATTGAAAATAATGCAAAAATGATTCTGATAAATATTGATAACTGCTCAGCCCATCCACCAAATATTCAATCGAGTAAAATTATTCTTACCTAATACTACAGCTGAGGCACTGTCAATAGATCAAGGTATTAAAAATTTTGAAAGAAGTAATTTATAAAAGAATTGATTTCATGCCATCATGTCATTGGAACTTATTTCTTATATAAGTATACTACATATACAGTATCTTTGCATTTTAACAGAGTCCTAAAACAAAATAATTAGTTATTAATATTACTTGAAACGTATATATAATAGGCTTTTTAAAGAAATTAATTCTATGATGATGACAATTAACAGGTTTTCTATGTTTAACATTGACTATTGAAGTATTAACTTTTATAAAGATATTACTTCCATTGTCAAATAATAAAAACATTTTTCTAGTTTTAGTTTATATGCATGATGATATATGTGTTCTTTCGCTGGTATTATTCTGATTGGTCCTTTATTTATAATATTATATACATAAATGTTATTCATCCAATACAAATGCAAGTCAAACAAAGAAATTACTAATATTAAAAAACAAAAGAAAAAATTTGAAAAGAAAATTCAAAAAAATTTGACCTTGACTTTGAAATCAACCTTGATCTTGAAGTTGGTCTTGGTGGGGGAAGGTGGAGGTCTTTGTCCTGTAGGCTCACATCTACCTACTAAATTTTCAAAATTTATAGAAATATCAAATTTTTTTCTAATTTTTATAAAATCCCAACAGAATTTGGCATTTTTTAACTAAATGAGTCATTATCAAAATAAAGTTCTCTACCGAATAGAAGCGTTTATAATTAAATTTGAGAAGAAATTATTTCTCGAGGTGATTTTAAATAGATTATTGTAAAAATTTCGCTAAAAGATTTTTCAAAAAATTTTCAAAAATTTGGTTGTTAACTCAGATTCCCATTAAAATTTTAATTATTTTTAAAATAATTTAAATATTTGAACAAATTCGACTATTTCCGTACGAATTTCGTAAAAATCAACCCAAACTGACCAGATCGAGCAAATAATCATCTAAAACAGACCATAATTGACCTGATTCATCCTTACAGAGCAAATTATAACCAGAAAATAAGCTAAAACCGACCAAGATTACCCAGATTCGACTTCACAGAGGAAATTATCACCCGAAATTAACTTAAAACCATCCAAAGAAAAATAGACTGAATCGATCTCACTGAGTAAATTCCAGACCGAAATTAACCAAGATTGATCTGATTCGACCTCACTAAGAAATTTATCAACCTATTTTTTATTATTTTAATTTTCCTCGAGGGAGACTCCAATTTAACTACTGCTTTTTTGATTTATAACCATGTTATGCGCCACTATCTAACTAGTACAAAAGATCAATTAGACAAATAGTAGTACATAACCCCACTAAACCGGTCTCGTCAAATTCTAAACATTTCAAAAATTTAAAAGTTTTTAACCAAAATTAACCCGATTTTTAAAGAAATTTTAAAAAATTCATCGAAAACTAACACCGTTTTTAAATAATTTTTAAAAATTTATCACTATCTTTCTACCTACTAAACACATTATTTTTGGTTTTGCACTATTAACAAAGCATTTCTCATAGTAATTCTTTAAGTAATATATACGTCATCTTTAATTCTCTTTCAATTGGTATAGGTTTTGACGCGAAAAATTAAAATTGTACAAGGTTTTTAACCATTAATCATAAATAGTTTGTCACTGATACGCTTGATTTAATGATATAAAATGTAAAATGAGTTTAGAAAATTCATCGGATTATCAACATCAGAAATCGAATTTATTAAAAGATTTATTACAAAAAACTATAAACATAAATTTGTTTTTTCCAAACAAATTTAAAAATGCATATTTAAAAACGGAAAATACTAAATATTTAAATTCTTATATTTTATTAATATCTAATTTTAAAACACTAAAATAAACATTTTTTATTCATTTAATTTTATATTTAACTATATTTAAAATATATTTTATTTTTAAATTTATTAATATTTAATTTTAAAACACTAAAATAAACATTTTTCATTCATTTAATTTTATTTAAAAATCTTTAAATTTTAGTAATTTATTTTATAAATTATTTTCTTGATTTAAATATACTTTTCATTTTAATACATTCAGTATTAAAAATAAAAATTTAAACCTGTATTTTTAAAAACCTATCTTATATAAAATTTAATACAATTTGAATAACAAATGGTACCAAAAATTCTTTTTTAAATACTTTTTAAATTTCTTTGTTCCCTGTTTTATGATTTTCTAGTGAAAGATACATTTTTCAGTATTAGTCTTTTCGAATATATGTCTTTTATGTCTCAATTTATTGTATAAGTTAAAAGTCGATATGTAATTTCATAATTTTTTTAAAATTAAAATTTTTAATATATCCGTCTGAAATTTTTTTGACCTATTAGTTATGTCCGTCATCTCATTTGGCATCTAATGATACCAAATTTCATATATACAAAGTGTATTTACTCTTCAAATTCAAATCTTTGAATTTTTAAATGCCTTTGTCAAGAAGAGCTCACATTTTAAAAAGAGTGGATACAAATTTTCATTAAATTTGGTAGACCAAAGTTAAGTAAACGATGTTAAAAATGAAAATCATATCAGACAAGAAACTATTATGAGCTATGATATATGTTATTAAGAGTACCCATAAGTAATGTCGTTTCTAAAAATTGTTGTAATGATCTGAAGAGGTGGAAATCAGAAGGAGCAAGATTAGGTGAGTATGGAAGATGTGTAAAACTTCATATCCAAGCTCCTTAATTTTATGTCTAGGTATCCTTGCAATAAGTGGTCTGGCATTATCATGAGGGAGGGTAACACTTTTTCTATTGAATGTTTTTCTGCAATGGCTGCTTTCATTACATTGTTATTTGCAGTTGATGTACTTACGTTATGACCACAATTAAACTGAAACAGCATACGATGTCTAATGTAGTTCTCTTCAATTTTACATTTATTATTGGCCATTTTTTCTCTAAATTTTAAATCTCTCAAAATTCGCAAATTAAAGGATTAATGATTTAGATGATTAAAACAACTGACTATTATTAATAATTATATAAAAACTGGTTAAGTGCTGTTAATTCTGCATCTTCTGATAATATATGTTATAATATCAAAGTATAGTAGATGTTTCAAAGTGAATATAGCAAAAGATTATGTCAAAAGTAGAAGAAGACTAGGTACGTCCTATGTTTTAATAATGTTTTAATTTATCATTTTTGTTTTTATCTAAATTATCTTATCTTTTAAAATCTTTTTCGATATTTTATTTTATCTAATTAATTTTCAACTTCTTTTCTATTTTATGTTGATTTGATGTCGGGTATAATATAAATTTCATAACCACATTTCCTGGTTATTTTATAATGATGTTTAAATTTAAATATATTTAATAAAGTCAGTCTGGATAAGTAGAACTATGAAAACGTTTTTATCATTTTTAGTAAGATAAAATACTTTTTTAAACGATACTCGTGGAAATTCTGATAATATATAATTATCATTCAGTCATGTTTAAAATTGAATATGAACCGGTAGTTCTACCAATATTCATCCAGCAAAAAAGCAATGACAGAAAAATAGACGTCACTTCAGGAAGAAATACAAAATCTGAAGCCAAAACAAGTTATCGAAGGAATAAATCATTAGTCCATAATAACTGATTGCTGACAGACATTGTTAAGAGCTAAGCGGATAGAGAATCTAAATTGTTTGCAAACTCGAAAATAATATGAAAACAATTTAAAATTCAATGAAGATAAAAACAGCATTTGATGTTAAATAAATTTTGTAAAGGCAATTATTGAATAAGAAAACAGTATCAGAACATCAAATCTCAGACTCTCTTGCATCAGAGAACTTAAATAAACCAATTAATCTAAGTTTCGTGTATAACCGTTTCTATTACTCTCCTCTTTGAGTAATAAGGTTCAATTCACTGGCGTAACTAAACATTTTGGCCCCCGCGAAAAAATTCGAGCCGCCTCGCCCCAACCATATGAAAATGTTTTCTTTTCGTATCTAGCGTCTTCACGATTTTGAAAAAATTTGTTAGTTTTGTTATTTTTGATAAATTCTTATGTTCCTTTCCTAATTTTCTTCTTTTTGCTGCACCACTTGTACTGCTAAGTTTTTTTATATTTTTCAGACCCTTGAAATATTGAAAAAAAGTAATGATTTAGAATACATAAATATACATATCAACTATTTTAAAATATAGTAAAAAGTAAAATTCTTTTAATATTAAAACCATTATTAACTAAAATTAACACAAAACTACAAAATGGAATATCTCTTATTTGTAATAACTAATAACTTCAATATTCCTCAAGAAAACAATTGTCGAAAATTTTAATTTCTAAAAAAATAAATTTTATTTTGATCGAAGCTTTTTCTTCATTTTAATTTATCTTTAAAGTTAAATAAAAATATGTATGTACTAGATAATAGTGAGTTGTGATTTCAAATTTCATTTATAGTTGATGGTGCAAAACTATTTGTATTAATTATATTTATGTCTGGGTCTTATATTAAAATTTTCTGCGCCTCCCCCACACATTGTGGGATTTTGCGGATGCGTAGTTACACCACTGGTTCAATTTAACCATAGATTAACTTAAATATATCGGTAGTTGTAATAAACAATTGTTTAAATAATCAAATAGTAGTTGGCTATTTTATTTGTAAGTTTAATAATTATAAATAACTAATAAAGTTGACAATTAATTATTGTCAATAATTGACTAATAAATAAATTTTAATAATTAAAAATCGAGACTAGTTTTTGAAAAAATTTTAATTGAACATACTAGTTAACATTGAAATCAAACTCTTCGCTTTATATAAAACAAGTCCATTCTTTAAAGATTCAATTCGTAGGAATGATTCTCAGAATTCTGAGCGAGAATTTACACAAGCTTGTCAAGAGATATGATAGCTATATGATAGATATGAAACAGAATTTCCCAGGAATTATAGAGAATGGTTTGCTTGAGAAAAATTCATTTAATTTCTAGCGCTTCTCGAAATAATCAAGTCAAGTAATGCTTTTGTGCTTATTCATAGCAAGAAATGATCCTTTCGTTGCTTGGATATAAAACCGACAATCAAGAAATAACTTATTAGCAAATAAGACTTATCACTGCAATAAATCTAAAGAAAGTATTTTTAAAAAATTGAATCACTGGTTTTATTTCAAAGATCGTTATTTCTAAATCACCGTAAAAATCATAAAATTACGTAGTCAGCTTTTAGAAAGTAACACTGTAGAAATGTCACTTTAAGTTTTATAAACTAATTTGAAGTTAAATAATCTAAAAATCTTAAGATCAATTAAATTACTAAAATATAATAGATTTATTCAAATAAATACAAATCCAGTAATGATTTAAATTGCCTATCTCAAAAAAAAACAATAAAAAACCCCATAAAAATAAAACTGTTAATCTCATAATTTATTTGAAGATTTTAGAAAATGTTTAAAATATTCATAAACTCCCCAACTTATTGCAGATCCAGGAATTGTATATAACATTCGAGCAAATCCACCTCTGAAATAACCTAAAAATCCTTCATATTTATAGATAAGTTTAGCTGAATCTAAAACACCATGGACTTTACGATTCTTGTTAGTCCATTCAGATAATGCACAATGGTCCTAAATTTCAAACAAATACATTATATATATATATATATATATATATATATATATAATTTTTTAATATGATCAAAAATATTCAACATGTTTAGAGTTTTTAGCATTAAAACTACTTAAAT
>MQRL01648308.1:0-19709 GCA_001938525.1 Dugesia japonica
AACACTTGACACGTTTTACATTTAACAACCTCTCCAGATGTTTATAGTTAAAATAAAACAAATAATTACAGTATTTCAAATAAACGGTTACATTTCTTAAATAAAAAACCAAATTTCACAAATAAATGGTCAAATTTGGTGAATAAACGCCAAATTCCATGAAAAGATGACCAAATTTCATAATTAAATATGCAAAATTCAAATAAATATTGGATTTGTAAAAAATGTCAACAGGATTATTTTAATATAATAACAAAACAAACTAGTTTTTAACGAGTTTAGTTCTGTTATATTTTAATTCAATTTTTAAGCCGATTATTTATTGCATTTACCGATTCCCAGAAAGTTCTGAAGTATTCACGAAAATCATTCAGGTTTTCCATCACAAGATTTATATTATGTTTGAGATTTTCTCTTGTTTGTGTTTCTGGCTTATTATTATCTAGTCTAGGTTTAATGCTGGAAAATTTATTCTTTAAAGGATTTAGGTCTGAAGAATAGGGAGGAAGCATAGCATCGTAACATTTTTTAAGCTAAATAATTCGTTATTGTTTCCGATCAATGGAAACTAACATGGCCCATTATTAATACGAGATTTTTTGAAATACAACTTTTATGTTGCATTCAATAAAATTTATTCCATTAAAAGATCCATCAATCAATTTAAAATGTTCTATTTGCCCTATAAAAATAATCGAACAAAAGGAAATATTTCTACTGCTAGAAATTGGCTGATAGATAAAGGCGTCTGTATTTATTTGGAAATATCCGTAATTGATTATTGGTGTGCCAATTGAATCCACTCGACAAAAAATAAAATTGGCCGTGATCTGTAGCCCAATATTGTTGCGTAATATATTTGTCTTGTTGCATGGTTTTCTTGTGTGCTAACTATATTAAATCTGTTTTTCAGTTTCTAAGTAATATATAATATATCCATATATTCATTTTTTCTGTAATTATTATGCTGATATGTTTTATATAAATTATTTTATTTTATAAAATTGATCGTTTATTTATGAAATTTTACCGTTTATTTATGAATTAGTCTGTAATTGACAATCAATAATTGATATTTAGAAAATAATTTGTAATTTTCAATAAATCGTACTTTCGCACAAAATAATGATAATTTTAAAACAAATATTTCATTTTAATATTTAGATTATTTAATTTTCAATTTTATATTCAAAAAATTACAGCACCGTAAACTCGGGATTGTGCGAATAGATTTATTATCATATATAAATTCCTATGTCTGTATGTATGTGAATTTGTATGTAACGCTAGAGTTATAAAGTTTGTATAAGGTTGGGGGTACAACCATGTATTTAAATCAAAGACAAATACAAGCGCGAATGCACTACTTCCCTTTTTGACTACAGTGTCTCAGGGTACTCAAAAAACAATGTCAAAAAATTGTAATGATCACATAATATTCAAATAAATGTCATCAATCAAATCATATTTTTACTGAATTTTCATCGAATGTTGATTTGAAGACATCATTTATAATACTTGACCGATCTCTAAATTATCATTATCCATCTGAGATCTCATTAATTCCTAGTTAATCGAAATTTCTTCATCTTCCATTGGGTTTTGATGTTGATAAGCGCCATTATTACGATAAGGGATTGGCTGAAAGACTTAATTTATAATTTTTCGTACTATTTTATTTATAATTATTTTTATTATTTTGTTTGGTTACGAAAAAAATTATGTAGGCCCCAAAAGAGTCACCAAAAAAATTTGTAGGGACACTTGGGGTGTAGGTTATGTAGATTTTGTATTAAATTGAAGAGTAATGGATATTATATAAATTATGACAATTTAAAAAATATAAATACAAATTTAACTAAAAATAAAACTTTTATAATTATGATATTCAAAAAAAAAATATAAAATTACTCTTATCAATACTGTTATTATTTCTTTTCAAGAATATTGTTTATTTTTAAGCTTTTCTTATTTTAATCGGCGGTTGCCAAGTTTTCTGGATTTTTAATTTGAATTTTAATTTGTGCGATTAATTGGAGTCCGTAATTTATATTAAAATTTATCATGTTAATACATCCATGTATTTACATACACTCATGTGTGTATGTATATATTTTAAAATTTAGATTTTCAATAAAAAATAAAATAAATAACAGCGATTAAGCTTCTCTTCCATAAGACGTTGATCGACTTCCATCAATTCAATATAACTCGGAGCTCCATCCACAAGGTATTGGGGGATATCAATGTTAATTTGCTCCATTTGATGTTGGAAGTAACAATTACTCGTTTCAGAATGCCAACTTTAAGTTTGGGGATTATTTTTTGTCCAGGGTAATTTTCCAATTTGGTAATAGGATTTGGAGTTCATCTTTAAGACCCTAATGTTTGGATATATTGACATTGCCAGACTCTTCCATGTTGTCAAGATTATCATAAGTTATCATCACATCCAGAAGCCAGAGTTCTTTGATTTCGATTTGGAGATTAACTTGAAGCATAGAATTGAATATTTTATTTTTGTGATCTCCAAGAATTTTCCTACTCGGACGATTCTTGAATAGTCAAAAACAAAAGATTTACAATCGAATTATGTTGATTTATAACAATACGAATTAGTTGCACACGATCTCAGATTCAATCTCATAATTGCATTTTCTACAATGCTTTTTATCCTTCTATCATTAACTGGTAAAGTTTTGGTATTTGCTTGATGAATAAAAAACCCGTCTAAAATTATTAGATTTCCATTATGAACAAGTTTTGTAAAGTCTTCGAACCTTGTAAGAGCAGAAGCGAAAGCACCAACACGATATTGTTCACTCCATTTAAAAGTTCAGTTTATTATTATTAATAATAAATTGAGTAAGGTAATTGGAATTGATGAAAAATATTCTTACTATTCTCATAGAATATAATAGCAAACATGCTTTTATCCGTTCTTTATCTAATTCATGAATAGCGGTATCATCGGGGACAGTCAACTTATTTCTTGCTGCTGAGAAATGTATCGCCGTCGGAAATTCCACATAACACTGGATATGTTTCTACCCATGAGCTGACATTTCGCTCTGTAGTCAACAGTAGGTGTTTCCAGATTTTTCTTTAAATTGTCCCAGATAGAAATCAGACTGTTCCTCCAATTGTCACATGTAAAAACTGAAGTGCCTATCATGAAAGCGACAACGATTTAAAATAATAAATTCACTCACTATTATTACCAATTTCTATGCCACTCCGATGGGGATTAGCGATGTGCTCCATAATAGTCCTGATGTCTGGAAAACTTCTCTGCTTATCAGATGTTTTATCAGTTGAAATAGAAATTGCAGTGCTCGAGGGACCTTGTTCCGGTGTGTAAGGTCCTCTTCCACAGTCTGAAAAAATTTGCAAACTGGACACATCGTTGATGATGGGGTAGAACTCTGGTACTGCGGAAATGTCAGAATGTACATCAAATTCTCGTCCTTCGATTCTTTGAGCTTTTGGTAGTCTGCAAATCGACCCTCCGTCAGATTCATCAAGGTCAACAACGGGTTGTGATATGTGTTGATTTGGTCGCTTTCTCTCAAGATCAACAATTTGCTGAGCCATTGAAATGTATTAGGTTCTGATTTTTCTAAAATTGATTCAATGAAATAATATTCATCATGAACATTAATATTATTATTTTATTATTATTACTAAAGGTAAATTTACTATCATTATTAATAATTATTACTTAAAAATATTTTTTCATATTTCTCATATTTACAATAAAAAAAATAAAAACTATTATTTCCAACATTACATCTAAAATTTGTTATAATTGCAATATAATTATTAAAAAAACAACATTATTATTCAATCATTTTCTATAATTTAAATATTTTATAATAAACATCGTTTATTATAAAATTGCAAAACAGCAGTGTCAAATAAAATCCTTTATCGCACATTCTTTTTTTTATAACTGTACAGTTCAATTTGAATTCTAGAAAATAAAACCAACTGTAATTTTTGTTTATCAATTGTAAAAAATTTACCTTTTTTTCAATGAATACTAAAACATTCTATTAAATCAGTGAATATTTCTTTATCCGGTACAATCAAACTTATAATCTAAAATTAAACCAATAATATTTATTATAGTATAAATTATACCATTTTATTATTAATTCTAAATCATCTAATCAGCAATTTATCACCTTGTTTGTTCAACATTGAATGTAATAAAACATAGCGACTACACATACATTTGTTTTTTTTAATTTAATATTTTATAATGTCCATAGGCCACACTATTTCTTTCCATCCAAAAGCGCTTATCATCTAAACAAGATGATGCGCATTCTCTTCTATCAATTGTATACAACTGATGGTTTATCGATGGAAAGCTGGTCTGGTTAATTTTTAATGCTTCTTTATCATTTCCACTATATTCATTTTTATAATTTTCATTCTGAATATCGGTTGGCGTTAAACTGACTCCTTTAACCTTCATTGATGTGGTGTTATCTTTTCTTTAAGCTGTAGCACTTTGGTTGGAGGAAAATCCATTCCGTATAATCTTCACCTTGACCTTCTTTGACCAGCCCGATCTTGTTAGTTATATCACTTGACTAGAGAGGATGATCCTTTGGATAATTACTTGTATCCAACAGACTACCCAATTTCATTTGAGTCAAGAATTTAGTTTAAGTTAATTAATTTTATCAGGAAAAAGAAAGTAAGTTATGTAAAAAATCAGTTAAAGGCGATTATCTTCACTCAGAAAAATCGGAGGAAGATCGGAAAAAAATTTTTGGAAAAACTGGAATCTCGGGGGAATTGGATGTCATAACGAATAAACCTTATCATTAGCGGAGGGGTCAAGAAAAGGCTTTAAAGAACAGGCCAATGAGAGGCCAGAAAATAAACGAAAGATAAAGCCCTAAAAATCACAAGGTGTCCTAAAAATAGGTACCTATCGTGCGGTCGAAAATCTTAGCAATTTTTGAAATTGTAGACCTGGTGCCAATCAGAAGTGGCAAACCAGAAAATAAAAATAACACCCAATACGAAGAAAGTTGTTGCAGAGAAAACGTATATAAACCCCCCGAAAATTGTTACCAAAAGTTCAGTTTTTGATCAAATTGTTCAGTTTAATACTGTGTAACTAATTAATAAAAGGTAAAGAAATCTTGTGGAAAAGAAAAACAAAACTGGTGAACAAAGTCGAGATAAGTTTAATAAAAAATTGCGCTTACTGATCAATTTGGAAATAATTCAAAGGAGATAAATTTGTAAAATCTATTTTTTCTTGAATATTAATGTCCGCGACATTATTATTATTAACATTCGATATTTTCGTTTATTATTAATGCAATTATTGTTATTATTATTGTTAAAATTGATATGATATTCTTTTGTTCTTGTGAAATTAGTATCATTGAACATATCCTTAATCTTAAAAAATATAACGATTTGTACCGCTAAGCCGATATTTACAGTTTATGGAAACGGATCATGCTTAATCAGGGTCATGGATATTACTTTTAATTATGCTTAGTGGTTAATGGAATTGCTAGCATACTAGTGATTTACGTAAATACCTCGAATCTTATAAGCATTATTATATCAAGGGCTAGCGATATTCATTAATTTACATTTAAAGATAACTAAAGTTACAACAGTAATATTTGAAAAATAGTAATAAAAAAGTTTTAGTGGATATATATTAAAAAAAATGCTTTTATAATATGAAATCTATTGAAATAAAGATTTAATCTAATCAAAAAACAAGTAATAAATATTAAAGACAATGAATTTATTAACATACATTTATTAATTCATAAAAATTAATAAATTCATAAAATAATTCCAAAAAAAGTAAAACATAATAATMCAAAACCAGAAAAGAATAATCCTTTATGTAAGAATAATAAATAAATGTTCAATAATCTACTCTTTCAAAAGTAGTGATAATGATAATAGTAATAATAATAATATAAATTATAATATTATTGATATTAATAGCAATGTAATAAATTAGAATTTTAATTTATTAAAAAATAATTGTGATAATAATTTAAAATAATATTTCCTTACTTTATTCCTAAATCTATGATCATGAGCATCATAATCCTCATCATCATTTTTTAAAATTTATTTCCTTCATTTTGTTCGCCATTTGATAAAAGTCTAATTAAAATCTTAAAAAATTATAATAAATTAGAAAAATAATACATTTGTCATCATCTTCTTTCTAATGTTCATTTATGTCTATTATACTCGTCAACGATGATCTGATTATAAAAAATAATAAAATTAATGACATTGAACAAAATTACTTTTTTAAATTCGTCGAAAATTTTCATTTTAAAAGTTGTTGATTAAAATAATGTGACGATTTCTGAATGTAATAGTTTATGAATTATTAAAAAAAGTTCGATTTATTATAATAATTAATTAACAGTTTTTTTACAGCTTCGTGGGCTGAAACTTCCCGAGCAACCTTCATGATCCAAGGCTACACAAAATTTTTAGTTACACTTATTCTAAGGGCAACTAAGTAAGAAGCATTAAGCAGTAATAGATCTTATTGTTAAATTTCTTTGCTATTCGATTAAATCATATACATGTTTCTCACTTGATTTTTTAGTTAATAATCTCGTATAATATTATCCACATCCATTATACATAATTCTTTAATCAAATAATCGGCATTATTATCCTCTAAAGGCTTTATAATCAATAAAAACAGACATTTTAAATATTTATTGATAGTCAGATTAACATTGTTTTACTGGCTTATAGAACTTTCACACCTTATACAAAAACATTTCAAATAGTATTTTCTTGAATGTATTTACATTCTCACGTGTTTTTAAAATGCTCGAATTAAACCCCTGTAACTAATGATTCAGGTCATTGTGTTGAGGGGTGAATGAAAATAAAATTATTTATAAAATATAAATAATATATATTTGAATATATATATTAAGAAACAAATTATTATTCAATATAACTTAAGGGGTAATAGTAATTACCTCAACAAACAACTCTTAGAAATAACTTTAGGATTTCTATTGAGAAACCAACCAAGATATCACTGGGGACTTAATTTATATCCTTTTCAAATGAGTATTATAACTTATTGTAAACTTTATGAGTCCCTTGATATTTTATTTATCTTGAAGAAATCCTCATCGCGATAAGGTAGTGGGTTATTATATTAAATTTACCCCAAAAGAATTTTAAATTATTTAAATGAAAAAATTACTTTTCTTAACAAATATCCAAAATGTATTGATAATTTTCAGAACTTTTAAATCCTCAAAGTCTGAAATATAACAAAATAAAAATTATAATGCTGATTGATCTAGGTTCATCTAGAAATCACAAAATGAAAAATATAATGTTTACACAACTGATCTTATTAATCAATATATATATACAAAAAAACTGTGTGAATGGCATATTTATCAGCTTCATAATAATGACAAAATAATAATAATAATAACAATAATCGGATCAAATTGATCCACTTTCTCAACATAAAAAATAACAATAATCATACAATGAAACTAACGGATCAAACCGGTCCAGTTTCAAGATAATAATAAAATAATAAAAATTTTAATAATAATGATAACATATGTATCAAATTGATCCAAATTCTGTATAAAATTACTGACATAATTTTCAATTTAATTAAAAACAAAAATTATGATCATAATAATAATAAAATAATAATAATAATAATAATAATAATAATAATAATAATAATAATAATAATAATAATAAATTATCTAAATCAAATGAATCAATACAACAAATTGAACAAATCAGTCAATAATAATAATTATAATAAGATAAGAATTAAAATGAAAACAAATAAATATAATTTAAATGCAACTTATTTATAAAAAATAAAACGTCTCACTAAAAGGTAAAAATGAAAGAATAAAAACAATGTTAAGGATAAATAAATACCAATTAAAATGTCACATTGTTCAGTTGATAAAAATATTCTTATGCACAGACGAACATCCATCCGAACTCTAGAATCTTTTTAATCGTATCTGCTATCCTGAGGCTATTTGCTAGATTGAAGTCTTAGATTAATTGTTTGTCTGCTTTTATTAATATTTAATGTTTTAATAACAATGTTTTCATATGTTGATTTTATGTTTTCTCAACAATTGTGTTTATCGAAAATATCGCAAAGATATGCAAATTTGCTTATCCATATTTCGTTTTCTAAATATGGTTTGTAGTCCGAGTTTCTTTCTCTTAAAAATATTACCACTTCCGATCTCAGTGCAAAAAGCCGATTTAATATTTTTCTACGTGAAAGCTAACGGATCTCCGTATGAAACAAAAATGTAATAAATTCAGATCCCATGTTGACACAGCTCATTAAAATGTCTCAAATTCCTTTAATTATGTTAACGGTTTTTACACCAATTTTTTGCAGAGTTCAAATCTTCATTTAATTGCTTTGCAGCTAATACTTCTCTATGTATAATGCAATCATTCCATTTTATTGAAGGATTTATACATTTGAGATTTAAGTCCACTTTCACTACCTAACATTGATGCTGCTCCATCTGTACAGACTGACACGCCATTTACATGATAATCCATTTTTTAAAATTTGTTCATTTAATAAATTAAAAATTGCATCTTTTGTCGTTCTTGTTTTTAATTCTTTACAACACTGTTTTTTATTCCCTGTACATCATTATCAATATATCCAACAAATACAATAATTTGTGCACTGTTGTATATATCCGTCGATTCGTAAATTTGTAATGCAAATCGTTTTTAACAATTTTTTTGCTTACTTGTTTTATAATATCTTTTTCCATATCATAAATTCGTCGTTTAATAGTATCATTCGAACCTGGTATTGTTTTTATTATATCTACCTCCTTTTTATCGAACATAATTTCTGTAATTTTTACAGCAGCAGAAATAATAAGATTTTCAGCAATTGTATGTGGTTTCTTTGATTTGGCAACCAAGTGGGCAATTTTAAAAGATATTTGTTAAGCTTTTTGTGATATCTTTGTAAACGTTTCCATTGAAATAATGGACTTATTAAATATTTCTAATTTTATATTTTCAATTATTGTGAGAATAATTGTTGGACCATTGATCGCATTTGAGATTTCATTAAAATACAAAAAGTTTCGATCAAAATTATTTTGATCGAAGCTTTTTCTTTATTTTAATGAAATTTCTAATTTTCTTTGAAAGAAATAGTCTTAATTCTGGATGTTTTGTATTCAAATACCTTTTAAATAACGACAGCTTCATTAAGAGGTTTCAGAATTTTTCATAACTAATCACACAAACTGACAATGGTGGTTCATTTTCATTTGTAGTAAATCCATCGATCCGTATATTTGTCAAAAGTTCAGTATTTTGACGTATTTTTCCGAAACTGGTTCTTCTAAGCATTCTTCATGTTCTTCGTCGTTCAACTGTGAAGTACTCCCTTCATCAATACTTGTATCTTATAATTCTCCAGCACCTTTTTTATTTATTTTTTATCAGAAATCAGTACATTGCTATTCAAAGTAAAAATTTAAATTAAAACAACAAACCTTTAATAATTTCAATAAAATTTTATGGTATAACAAGGAAAATAATTGGATTCCCTGCAAAATCTTTCGCACATATCAGTACATTACGAATTAAAAATAATAGTATTAGTATTATCTACGGAATCCAATATTGGACGAAAAATAAATACCGGTATTAAAAAATTATAATACTGGTATACTGGTATTAAAACTGGTATTCAAAGAAATTAATTGAATCACACTTTTTTCAAAAATTATTCATATTTTTATTGGTAATGTATAAAAATTTACATTTATATTTTTTGCAATATAAATTAATAAAAATAATTCATTAAAATAATTAAATGAAACACAAGAAACTTCAAAATCACAATTCATTAAAATATATTTCAATAAAAATTTTGTTGGTCTATTTTCTAGAATACTTATCGAATTGTTATTTATCTCCTTTGAAATACCCTCTTAAAAAACAAAGAGCATCCAAAGTTGTCATCCATTCTGCATCGCAACTTATTCAAAATTACACCGGCTGCAGAAAAAGTCTTTTCGGATTCAACGGTTGGGTGAACCGTTAAAAGACGTTCGTAAACCTGTTGAGATATTTTCCCAACACACCTTCATTTTCAAACAGGCTCATCGGATGTTTAAAAAATTCTGAATGGAAGCCAGTACTGTCATTCTAGATAGGATCGCTGCTAGTGAGTCGTCCTTGGTATTTCTAAAATATTTTGTAATTTTTGGAGAAGGCTTATTAGATTATGAACTAGATCCAACTACAGGTTCAACAGCAACTCGTTTTCGTGATATTACTTCTTGTTTGATCTTTTAATGTGTATGGAGGCTGATTGTCGAGCCACCTCCGGTTTTTATAATATTTGCACACTTACATTTCGCGTAACATCCTTTTTCTTCTTTGAGAAAGAAAAACCAGACCGAATTTTCATCTCTGTTTCTTGAATGATGAACAAACTTCATACTCAGACTCTCCATGGGCTAAATTAGATTATTAAAAAAACAAATTAAAATTATACGACTAATTAAAATTTTAATATTTAAATTTAATTTAAATAAACTTACCAAAGTTGTGCTTATTAAATATTTTTACAAAAAAATCACACAAAAACTTTGTAAGTTGCAAATGTTAATTAATCAATCATTATCACTATTTAATTAAGCAATCAAAATCGAGAAAAGTAGATAAATGATAAAAATATTAATGAAAAAATTGATAAAAAAGAAAGATGGAAATACCGGTATTTAACCTTTGAATACCGGTATTACCGTAAAAAAATTGGCCGGTATCCCGGTATTGGATTCCTTAGTGTTATCATTTTAAACAATATTTAATATTTAACTTGTCATTCGTGTATATAAAAATAAATAACTACAAAAATTTAAGCACCTAAAGATATCTAAAAAAATGTGCCACTAACAAAAATAAATAAATAAATACACCGAAGGTTAATTAGCAAAACATAATAAATTAAATATTAATAAAAATATTTATTCTTAAACTGACCGTTGCATATTAAATATTAAAAAACATTCTGCGCAATCTAATTTTACATTGGAGTTTTTCCATAAATTTAGAATTTTCTCTAATAAAATAATATATTTGAATACCTTCGATATTTTGTCGCGTACCAGTTAGGGTACATGAACACCACGTTGAAAAACACTGCTCTAAAACGTTTGCCATCACTGGGAAATGCCCAAATTTTAGAAAAGATTATTGGAGGATTAAAATGTGATTATAAGAAAAATTAGCTGAAGGATTAAAGAGAATAGTTCGTCGATTATTTGACAAAATACTTTGCGTGAATTATAAGCGTTATTATAAACTAAATTTTGAAATTGAATAAAGTTTTGGTAACTAAATTTTGTGATCAGAGTTATTTTAATACTATCTACTGCATAAGCTCACGAACTTGTTAAACAACAAAATTATAAAAAATTATGAAAGTGTAACAGTAAACATTTTTTAATTAAATGCATTCTTTAGGAAAAAATGAATTTCACATTGGAAAAATTGTCAACCAACATCATTTTTTATTAAAATAGACGTTAATATTTGTTAAAAACTTACGTAACTCTCAGCTTAATTAATAATTTCATTTTAAGTATATTGAATATCACAGTGCATTTCTTAAGTAATCTATTAAGAACACGCTCTATCAAGGAACATTTTTAAATAATAATCACAGATTTACCAATAATTATATGAAAAACCCAGTGGTGTATTTTTGTTTGTATGTTTCCGTGATGCACAATATTATTCATAATGTTGAGATTCTTTGGAAATTGTGACCAAAATAAATCAAGAAGTGCGTGCGTTTAAAGATAAATTTGATAATTTTTACAATCCAGTATATCAAGTTATATAATATATTCATTAAAATAAAAGCTTCAATGAAAATTTGTTTTTTGGTTTTGGATAATAATTCTATATTTCGACTTTGTTTTCGCCAGGAATTGATTTTTATAATGTATCTTATAACCTTTATATGCTTAGTATAGATACAACAATATTTATAAATAAGGTATGTTGAGTTTATAGTATTTTGATGTTAAATAGTAACATTTCCTCCCTCTTTAATCCGCTCATTTTTTATTTTTAATCAGCAACACCACAATCTAGGGGCATTCGGTTTTCGTGTAGACTCCTTTTAAGCGGATTATCTCGTTCTGCAGCTCCATCTTCTCCTTCCATCTCTTCTGCAGGGTCATCACATCTTTTATTGATATTGGAATTAAAATTAAATTAGCTAGAATCAAATATTATTATTTTTCTTTTTTATAGTTAAGAACTATGCGTTTGTTTAACCCAACATCAAAGTAAAAGATAAAACGATTAATAAAAATAATTAACAATTAATTTTCTCCGCGGTTGCCTCTGCAACCCATATCCATACGTCCAACTCTAAAATAATGACATACATCACATAATTCAAATCAAAAACCACAACTATTAAGCAATACATTTATTTATTTCAGATTCAAATCAATGAGGTGGATAGGGCTACTCAAACCCATCATTTCGCGTAGGATTTTCAGCTCCTCTTCCTTTTCCTGTTCTTCCTCCAGTTCATCTTTCAAGGTTCGGGCATTTTGAATTTTTAGTGAATTTAAGGAACTCTCGTCCCAAATTTTCAACTACTCCTCAGGGGCCTGATTTATATAATTGCATTGACTTGTGACCACCTGTAAGATGCCTTCTTTTATGGCCAACTGAAGTTAAGTCGTCTCCAATTCTGCCTTTATTTCGAGTATTTCCAACTCATGACGTTCCTTCTCCTTCGTTATCATGATTTGTACTTCGAGCCATTCGATATAGTAATTACCGAACTCATCGATGTACGGTCAATTGCTGTCCTCTGACTTCAGCTTTCCATATTCTCGATTTAACAAATTCATCTATTATTAATGGAGAATAATTTTTCGAATTATTATCAAAGCACAATAAAAAATGGTTATCTAGACAAAATAACGAATATAAGTTTTCTGTGTCTTCGGCCTGCGGTCTGCCATTCCTCGTTCCGCCGCTTCTGGATTACGGACCAGAGAAGACAGCATTTTATTCTCGATACATTTTAATCCCGTCACATTATATTTCAGGATACATTATTCTCGAAACCTTTTATTCTCGTAATATTTCACTCTCTGTTTTATTCTCGATATTTGCCTGGATTAACTTATTTTGTTACTATTTCTGGATTTCATTCACCCTAATCAGACAAACATTGATAAATGGAACGGGTTAATTAAAAATATAATAATAACATCAAACGCTATTTAGCTTAATTATAATAAAGAAAATGTGTTGTGAAACCCTTCTATTATATTATTATAGTATTGTATATATTTTTACGATTTACTTTTTCCCCCTCTTATTTATCGCCAAACTTATTTTCGGCTTCCTCTACGCTAAATTTTCATTTTTCTCATAATAATTTCATAATTATAATTACATAATAATAATAGTATCAGTACTAATAATCAAATTTCTGATCCAGCATTTTAACTTTTTCCTAATTTTCTGCTGATTTTCGTATTTATTTTTCGTTTGTTCGGAAATTTTTTTTGGTCTTACTCCAATTGTTTGGCTTTCTAGCCCAACAGGTATATAGTGAGTTCTATTAAATATCAAATGAATTATTATTTTAAAAATTATATTACGAGTTTTTTAAGGGTTAAAATACTGAATTTTCCAATCGTATTTATACCAAATTTTTAGGATGTGTGTACACCCTTTGCATAATAATAAAATAATTAAATTTGTAAATATTCACATACAATTTAAATAAAACCATATGAAATCAATTAAAAATAAAATAAAAGATCTGGTTAAATAATTTCACAAAATTATAAATGAAATCCGATTAAATGAAATTTATTTACAATTCATAAAAAAGAAAAATTATAGTAAAATTAAAAAAATTATAATAAAATTTACTATTGATTAATAAGTCATTAAAATTTGATAATACAATATAAAAAAGAAAAATTGTAATATTCATAATCTCAAAAATTTGCAATAATAGTCATAATAATCATAATATAGTTATTGGATTGTCACTGGCTGATCGGATTCCTTAGATTGCTGGTTTTGATTTGGTTGAGGTTAGATTAGATGTTTGGTTGTTGCATGTTTTTGTCATGTGTATTTTGAATGCGTGCTTGTGCGTTTGATTAAAGTTGGTTTGTGTTTTCCCAAACAATTAAAGTTCAAAAATTATGAATTTTTATTGCTTTTAAAATTTTAAAACACAGTGGTGTATGCATGTTTGTACGTAATGCTCAATATTATTAAAATTTTTTAAAAATTTTCAAAAATTGTGATTTTTTATTATAGTTTTAAAATTTTCAATTAATATATTAAAAAATCAGTCGTGTATGTTTGTTCCTTTATTTGTGCGTAATAATCAAAATTTTAAACTAAAGCTAAAAGACGATAACATGCAGGTGAACATGATCAGGCTACTTCCTGAAGCAATTGATGTGCCAAATAAGGCGAGTGATTAGTGGAAAAATCAATGCGAAGAGGTTCATTTGAAAACAGGAAGAAAGAGATTAGGCGGAAGGCACTGATGTCGAGCAAAATAAGATCCCTTGAGCAAGTCACGAGCAACCAAATAAAAAAGACAAAAATAAGGCGTTTAAAAAGCATTTGGTTGATGGAAACCCTTTTAATAGACTTCATTTGCATACCATATCGAAAGTATGTATCTTTTTTATCCATTATTTTGTAAAAGTATAATGATGAATAAAATTTAATTCAAAAAATATTCAGGAAATGTTTTCTATCACGGGGCTATCTATCATGGATTTTTTCGGTTTATTTTATTTTTGAATTCTTAAAATTTAGTGTATTTTTTCATATCATTATAGAATTTTTAGACTATTAAAATTTCATTTACAAATCGTCATTTTTGACAGGTGATAATACCTAAGGTGATAATTAGTTATTTAATAAGTTTCTAGGCTACGAGCTTTTGTTGAACTCTTCTAATAATTTTCGTTTGAAGTCAGCTGTTCCTTCACTGTTCCTACCTATCCAACTTTTTTCAACTTCTTTATAAGAATTACCTTGCACATAACTATATGCATAGAATAATTTTCTTGGTTCAAGATCATAAGATTTACAAGTTGGATATTTCCTATAATCTTTTAACATTTTTCACATATTTTCTATTTTCATACATTCTTAAAGAATCTAAAAATCTAATATTTTTGAATTCAAATGCTATATATACTTTATCTGAATATGGAATTATATTTTTAATATCTTCTGGATATTTTTCACACAATTCTCGAAAAAATAAATGAATTTCAAACTAGATGCATTTTGGAAATGTAATGGAATAAAGAAATTTATAATAGATTTGTCTTGTAAATTAAATACATTATGTTCTAATCTTCTAAATTTATTATTCAAATAATCATGATCTGTTACATAATTTTCCATGTTTTTCACAATAATAACATTTCCCTCGTTATTTATCATATTGATATTTTAAATCTTTTAAACTGTTAAATTCTATATTTGTTTCTTCAATTATTTTAGTTAAATTATCATTTATTTTATTTATTATTTCAATTTATTATTACATTTTGTCCTATATTTTGTGGATGTGTATCATGATGAGATATATAAATTGGAAGGACTTAGGATTTTTCGTTAGAATCATTATAACTTAATTCAAATACATTTACTTAGAAATTATTATTTCTTTCAAATAATGTTATAAAATTTAACAGGGAAATTTAAATTAAAATTTAATTCATATATAATCAAAATAATTAGAAACATTAATAAAAGCTTCGATCAAAATTTGTATTTTTGGTATTCAGGGATTAATTCTAAATTTCGACTTAGTCTTCAGGAATTGACTTTTATTACTATATTATAATAAAAATAGAAAGATCCTTAAAATCCTTTAATTACAATAATAGTTAATATTTCATTCTTTTTTCTGTTATAATCATTATTATCGTATTTTCATTATTATGATGATTAATTGCACTGGTCTGATAAATAATTTGAAAAATCCAAATCTAAAACGAGACAAATTAGATAGAAATAATCATTGATAAATTAAAGTACTTACCAAGTGACTAAAGTAATTCTGGTTTTCCAAATTTTATGTCACTCAAACCTATACGAACCTGAAAATAAACTACGAAATATTTCTCAGTAGCATTGAGAGTACCAGTCAGACATGGATGACTAATGACACGAATCACAGCTTACACCTGCAATTAAAACACACAGCTTGCAATAATTGGATTGGTGATTGTAGAGATGAATACAATCAACTGTCGTCCGAGCTGGTATAAAAAGTAGAATCAGAAAAAACACTTCAATTACTAAAAATTTACATTTTATTGCAAATTTTATTGATAATCCAATATCAAAAGACTAAAATCTCATCGAATACAAACATCTAAAATATACAAATATAAATAAAGTGTCACACATTGCCAAAAGACAGTGTGCATATTGATTGCACCTTTTCATAAAGGCCATACATATTAAAAAATCAACCTTAGTAAAACAGTATCATCTGTGTCAGGAGGAGTACATGAATATTTTAAGTTTAAATTTTAGAAATTTATTTAAAATTAATTATAATAAAGAAACCAGTTGTTGTTTTAATATTTAGAGTTTTTTTAGCAGAATATCGAAACTTAAATAGAAACAGTTAATTATTTAAAGGTGGAATTACTAAATTATTTTGAAATAAATATTTTAGATTATGAAGGTCTTTACTGAATGAGCACGTATTCTTTGTTTCTAATAATCTGAACCTCTGTTTTTGCCTTGTCCAATAACCGCAATGTCTCCTTAATATCTTCTACTTTATCCACTTTGCAAAGTAGTACTTCTTCCGTAACAATATATCAATAACTTTGCTGTAAGTTTCTTGTAAAGTCCTTAAATGCGAATATATTGTTTATCAATTCTTCTACTCTTGCCATTTAAATGTCAATATCTCCATTTTCTCGTTTATATTCTAAGTTATTTTTAATATTAGGTATGTAATCTTGTCCCTGATGGGATGCTGCTCTTAATTGTTCCTGAAAACTTTCTATCTTTTTAAAAGTTCGAATATATATTCTCCACCAAATCTTTGTTAATCAAGCAAGTGACGAACCGCCCATCTTCTTTCTTATTTGTTATCCATTTGACCTCAAAGTAGAGTTCACATTTTAATAAACTTCTCCAAATTTTCATTGTTCCCATAAACGTCTGGTAACAAGTTGTCTCTAACCGAGTGTGTATTGATCGCTGCTATCATGATAGGGGTAGGATATACTGACCCCTCACAACAGATTCAAAATTTTCAAATTACATTTATTTGAATTAAGATGATCTTCTATTCTGATCTTTTCAATTAATTATCTAAACTTAAGCAATTTAACAACAGTTATAAAAACATAAATTTACAAAAATATAAAATATTACTGAATTTATAAAAAATAAACATGAATTAAAAATATAATATTTATCAAAAAACAATGCAATTATTGCATTCTTACTTAACGTCTTCTTTTAAAAAATATGCACTAGAATTTTCTAATTTTTAACACTATTTCTACCAAGAGGTGTCAAAAGACACTTCAAATATTAACTGAACATTATTCTCGAAGTTTAATAATTTCTCTAGAATTATTTTTTTGACTATTCATACAACAGTTGTCAAATTAATTCAGCGATATTATTTTCATCCAGCTCATCCAGGATCATAATATGTGTATACAGTATACTTGTTTCTACCATGAGGTGTCTTTTAACACCTTCAAGATTTTATAATATTATCTAATTTTAAACCGTTTTACATATACACGTCAACACTATTTTGCAGCATCATATCAATTGTAATCTGATTAGAGAATTCCGATTTCAGTTGTAAAGAAAAATATTTTGATGTTTGCTTGTTTTTCGTCATGCTGCATTTTACTATAGATCATTGCAGTGACTTGTTTTACGTGTTTTCTTTTCCGATTCTGATAGTAAATTCAGTACACGTGAATTTTGTTTTTTTCATAAAAAATTTGAAAATTATTATTGAAATTATTATTGCAGTTAAGTAAGCAATAAAACTTTTTGTAATACTGATAATTATTTCTATTTCTTTACGTTTTTAACGACAAAATGTAAATAACCTAATTTTATTTTTTTCTTTCTAAACTTATTCTATGAATGTCCCAAATTTAGTAAATGAAGGAGTTATTGCAAAAAATAGACAACATAAATGAAGAATGCTCTGAAATTGATGAAAGCTCACAATCTGAAATGAGGATGAGTTGGATGATTCTTTTGAAAGTGACCACGAATTTGATAGCGATTATGAAAATTATTCGCCAAGCACTAATAAAGAAGAAAATTATTTGAATGTAAGTAGAGGACGAAAGAGATTGAAAATACAATATACTAAAATAATAAAAATTTATATGAAAATATATTAGCAATACGACTAATAATAACTATATTAACTTAACATTCTTTATTAGTTTATTTTCTTAAAATATTAATATTATTGGGGTGAAACACAAATCCACAGAATATAAATAATTAGAGTCCCTCGACAAATGATCAACCGATAAGTTTACAAATTAAATTTAGAAGAACATCTAAAATAAAACAAGAACAAATCAAAAGAAATGCAGGAAAAGGACAAGAAAATAAATAAAGATGTTAATAAAATTTATCAACAGAGCCACTACAATTAGGAATAATAATGAAAGTTAATCAAATTAAATTGATTATCTTAAAAATATGGTTGGAAAATAAATCAGAAAATTAAATAATTTTTTCAAGAAAAAAAAATTAATTTAGTCAAAAATCTGAAAAAAGGAAATAACTTTTTATTGGAACTTCAAAAATCTTCGAGACAAGAAAAACTGAAAAGTCCTTGACAAGAGAAATCCAATAGTTGTAAGATTAAGATAACAATACTTTCGGAAGGGTTGGAAAAAAAGTTTCAAAGTTTAGGCCAATGGTAAGCCAAGAAAATGTGAAAGGATAAAGACAAGAAAGTCAGCAGGTGCTCTAAAAATAGGCACCAATAGAATGGGAGACACCTTCCATATCCCACCAAATACAAAGCATGACTTTCTTATCATAATTATTACGCTTTGCGGTAGACGCTGATGCCTGTCCTGGATCAAGCCATGATTTTTTCCGTTTGGGGTTATGGAAATAAATCCATTTTTCATTGCCCGTAACAATTTGCCAAAGAAAACTCTTTTCTCTGTCTGGCAAGTAATAATGTGGCTATACTTAAAAGATTACAGTTAGCACTTTTACTCAAAATAGGAGGGATCCATTTTCCCTCCTGAATTTTTCCTAGCGCATGTAGCCGTCTGGAAATTGTTGATCGATGTGTGTTTAATGTCATAGCCAATAGTTTCTCTGTTTGAGCGGGGTTGTCATTCAATAAATCTTGTAATTCACTATCTTCAAATTTTTTTGGCTGACCTGGTCTTTCTTTATCATTCAAATCGAAGTCGCCTGATTTAAATCTTGCAAACCAGAATTTGCAGTTAGACAACGATGCAACATCATCAGTGTATGTTCCCTCAAGCATTTTATGCGATTCCGCTACTGATTTCCGCATATCGAATAAAAATAATAATACGTGCCTGAAATGT
>MQRL01648326.1:1521-14199 GCA_001938525.1 Dugesia japonica
TATTATTATTATTATTATTATTATTATTATTATTATTATTATTATTATTGTTATTATTATTATTATTAATATTTCATAAATTTTAATTATTATCTGAAGAAATTATTGAATTTGATGAAAATATTTCTGTTTGGAGAAATTAACATTAATCTGCCTTTTCTTGATGGGAAATAATGTAATCCGTATTATTACGGTGAAATGTCTAATTAATCCAAATCTTAATTTGGTAATTTTTTGGATGTTTTTATTTAAACTTTGCTTTTCGATTTACAAAATGAGCTTTCATTTTAATGTTAAATTTTTCAATAATTTCATTAAAGAATAATAATATTAAAGATAATGATTTAATAAGTTGTAATTAAAATAATTATATTGATAAAAATTAATAATTAATTTATAATTAATGAATTATATTATTATTATTATTAATAATAATTATTATTATAGCAATAATAGTATAAAGAAAATAAAAAATAAATAATAACAAAACATTAAAATTAACAATTTTTAAAACAATGATTATTAATTTTAAAAGTTAATAAAATAGAATTATAATATAATATTAAAAAAATTTAAAAAATAAACATTACATATAAGAAAACAAGTTAAGAAGAATGATTTATGACCAAAAATTATAATATTAAAAATTATAATTATAATAATTTTATCAAAATTTTATTAAAAATTTTACGAAAGGAATTATAAAACGTATAATTATAAAAAAACAAGTAGTAAAAGAATACAATATGAATAAATGAATGAATAATATAATTATATTATGCATTAATCTATATAATAAGAAATGTTGTATGATGAAATGAAGTGTCGAGGATGTTCTTTCTGCTCAAAAACACAAAATGAATTCACTCGTAATTAAAAAACCTCCTCAAATTATGCATTTACTCTAGCAACGATTAATTACAATTTTTTTTGATATTATTAACNGTAAACATAAAATAAATGGCAAATAAGCCAAAAAAAATCTAATTTAAATATTGATACGAGTAAAGTCTTGGTGATTGGATAATTTGAAGGAATTGGATAATTAATAAAAGAATTAATATTTAAAGAACATATAACCTTAGCATTAGACCAGTGGTTCTTAACTCTTTTATAGTTAACGAATAAATACGGGTGTGTGATAAATTCCCTTGTTTTTTTTAATACAGAATATACATAAATAATAATATTAAAAATAATAATTTAATTTGTTAGTTAATTCGCAAGTTGGTGTTAATTTTAATCAATTTTGTAATTAATGAATTTGAATCAATTTTCAGACATTTGAAATAAATAATTCCAGGAGGCCGAAAAATTACATAATATAAATGACATCATAATACATTTACTAATTTAAATTTAGAATAAGCACACTTTCGTTCTTTTTTAAATTAACACAACTAAGTACAACAGATTAAAAAAAATAAAATAATCAAAAATAAAGTTTACAATTATAATACTACTAATTTACAATTACAATTATTGAGAGATTAATTGTTGGACATAACCATTGATCGTAATTCAGAATTCATTAAAATAAAAACTTCAATAAAAATTTGTCTTTTTGTTTTTGATGATAATACTAATTTTCGATTTTTTCTTCACCAGGAATTGTCTTTATTAATATGACTAATTTTTTTTATAATACAAATAATTAAAAAATTCTATTAATCAAAAATCAATAAATTAAAACATTCTTTAAGAAATTTTTAATTTTCTCAACATTCTTTTAAATTTACATCACGTTTTCTCTAACTCTATGTAAAGAATAAATATTGACTAGCGACTATGTCTTGACTCTTAATTCTAAATACTAACATTCAACTAATTTCGATTATCCAAATTCGATTCTTAATTCCCATATTCATTTATGTGATAGATCATTAGTTATTTGACCGATTTCTTGTAAATACTTTTCACTGCTGTTGGTGTTTCGTGAAGTCACGAGACTTTTTAAATGATAATTTTAATAATTTTAAAATAATGAACAGATCAGATTTATCAATTCGCTACGTTTCATTGGTTCTGACTTTTTATTTTAAATACGTTTTTTCTTTTAGTTTATTATTCTTTTTTTGAATACTGTATGTGTTGATAGAATTTGGCTTGTTTCAAAGCAAAATATTCATCAACATTTTCTGGCACCACTTGGGCTTGTACACTAGTACGAACAATTAGCGATTTTTCATTTTTTGGTTCTACATTTGAGATTGGTATTACATGATTTCATTTCAAAAATTTGTCATCTCTAGCAACAACTGATAAATTTTGATGTTCATCATTACAAGTTGAATTGATTACAAATTTATTCATTAAACATAATTTTTCATTCTTAATAAATGTTGGATTACATTAATTTAAATTTATTTTCTTGATTATTTATTTTATTATTAATTACTATTTTTGAAATTGTTGAATTATCTGGCGATTTCATTCATTTATTAAATATGTTATTTGGAATTTTAACTAACCGATAACTCCTAATCGTATGACTACTTTTATTCAATAGTCATACTAATACATAGTATGACCATTTTTATAATAATTCTTAAATTTTAAATCCAAATAGTATGACCAAATTTTATGAAAATTCAAAAAAAAACTATTTTAATAATAGTTATATTTTGTAAACGTGATGAATCAACATAATAAACATTATTAACTTGTTCATCAGACTTTATATTTTTTAATAGATTTTTTTGAATGGATTAATAATAATTAATTATAATTATGTTTATAATAAATATGATGATAATAATTATTTTGAATTTTAATTCACTTGCTGATTCTTTGATCATTTTCACAATTAAATGACTTTTCTATGCAGTACAATATTCTTATTTTCTGAATAACAAGGAAAGAATAACAACGTGTAAATATGGTGTTTTTTGTAAACATGCTTGATATCTCATTTGATGCATGTAAACTCAAACTTTCTTTAGGTGTGTTACTTTGTTTAATGTATCACACACTCGATAGCTAATAGTGGTAATGTTGAACCACTATTACCAGTTTGTAATTTTCTCATTAATTAATAATTGGTTTTCCAGCTAACCGGTAATGTTTTTTATAATACATTTCCAAATATTTCAGCTGATTTATTTAGTTAAATATGCTCACAATTGATCAATACAAAATATACAACAAAAATCAGTAATTAACTATAAGTCTACGAAGATAGTTTTCATTCTTTTCTAAAAAAGAATAAAACTTTACTTAGATCTTATTAATAAGTAATTCGGTTTCCAACATTTGATAATGACAAAATCGATTAAATTAAAATCCATAAAGTTTAAAAATACGTCTTAAAACTATTAAACGCTTATTTGCATTAAAAACACTAATTTGTAAATTGCTTACGTATTTTGTTTTAAAGTGATTCGATTGGTTCTATTTAAAATGTATTTTAAATTACACTTGATTGTAGAAAACTAGTTTTTAAATGAAAAATGAAAATGTAGATAACAATACATTTTAAATAAACCGAAAACCTTTGTTAATTTTTTTAATTCTTAATTAGAAAATTAAATACGTTTTTTTTATTTTCATAAACAAAATAAATATCAAATTAGGGAAAAATGAAAATTACTGTAATACTTCCATTAAATGGATTAATTACCTGAACCACTATAATTACTTCAAATAATAATGCTCTATTTAACAAAAAAATAAAATTTTTAATATAGGCTTATAATTGATAAACAAATTAGATTTCTCTTTAATTAAAAATGTCTGTCTGTGTTGTTTTTATAATTTAGTATCGATACAATTTAAAATTATTTATCTTTCAAAGAAAAACAGTTCAAAAATAATATAATATTGAATTTTCTTTTACCGGATTAATAAAAATTATAATTAAATGTAAAGAAGAGTGACAGAAATTTCATTGACTTAAACCATGGGTGATCAACACGAGGCCCGCGGGCCGCCTTGAACATTTTAATCACAGATTCATCACACTTTTACAAAATATATATTCCGGTATATATTTTCAATAATATATATATTTTTAATTTCATTTTTAGTGTAATATATTTATTTTACAATGTGCGTTTAATATCATTATTATTATTATTATTATATTATCTTTTAATATAAAAGCTAAATGTTAAAAAGAAATTAATAGAAAAGTAGAGTTTGTTACATGTACTAATCAAACCCTGGATTTGTCCGTTTACACGTGGGTTCAGTGGGTATCAATCCTGTTACTTTTATTTAGAGTACTAGACTGCCTTTATGCATTTTTTCGTTTTTCATTGATCGATGATACATTCTGACCTCAGCAACTTTTTAAAGCCTGAGTGTTATAAATAAAATTCTCAAACATTTAAAATTCTTTGAAAGCTTTGACTAGCGAAGAGGAAAAAACATGCATCAGATCAGAAACTGGTTTCCTACTTGGTGTGTTGCAATACTGAAACTTTTCAAGAATTAATGACCAAAGTATTTTGAAGATTGAGAGGAATGATGGTATACATGGATGATATATTGATATTTTCAGAAAATTTAAAGTAGCACTACAATATCCTAAATCATGTTTTTAAAAGAATTCAAGAATCAGGATTGAGAATTAATCCAGGAAAATATCATTTATTGCGAGTAGAAATCAAATATTTAGAACATGTCATAGACAAGAATGGAGTTCGAGCTGATCCAATAAATATTGAAGCAATAAAATATTTTGGAAGACCTAAATAAGTGAAGAACTTGAGAAACCTTTTGGAAATATGCAATTACTATAGACAGTTTATCAATAATTACTCAAAGAAAGCTAGACGCTTGAAAGAACTATGTAGAAGTAATAATACAAAACTAGTGTGGCCTGAAAGTGGCGATAAAGCTTTTAATGAGATGGAAGAGACATTAACAGAAGCACAGATATTGAGTTTTCTAGATATCAAAAAGATGTTTGTACTAGATATATATGCAAGTTTTGATGCCATCGGAGCAGTTTTACTACAAGTAGATGAAAGAAGTTCTGTACAAGTCATTGCATTTGAGTCACATGCAATGTCAGCTCATGAAAAAGGATATTATATAAAAAAGAATTATTGGCTATTTACTATTTATGTAACNATTTTAAACATTATTTGTATGGAAAAAGACTTTTGGTGAGAACAGATCACAAGGCGATATCATTTATGAAAAAGATACACAAGCCAATTACTCCGCAATTCCAGACTTGGATAGATTTTCTTAGTAGCCTAGATATGGTTTTGGAATTTAGACAAGGTGTGAAACATACAAATGCAGATATGGTGTTGACAATGAATTATATACGTGTGTACAATTCTTAAGAGATCATGAGAATCCAAACGAAGGAAAAATAAAAACAAGAACAATTAATGATATATCAGGTTCAGATACATATAAATGGCCAAATAACGTAGAAGAAATTGACCAGATAAAGAATGATACAAAAACTGAAACATGCAAAAAGTTTCCTTTATAGAAAATATAATAAAAATCACAAACGGAAACATATGGATCCCGACAGAAAAGAAAATTCAAATGGTACAAGAAATGCATAATTTATTTGTGCACGCAGGCTCGAAAAAAGTGATAAATTATTTGGAAAATGAATATGATATTGAAAATTGGAGAGAAACTGTGTCAAAAGTAATTAAAGAATGTACAGCGTGCCAAATGAACAAATTAACAACAGTTAGAACAAATGAGGAAACTATAAAATTAAAGACTAATGAACCATGTGAGAGTATTTATATTGATATCTGTGGCCCATTCCAAGAAACCTTAGAAAGAAAAAGATATATATGTCCCATAATAGATAAATTTAGTAGATACATTTGCTTAACAGCCCTAATTAAACAAGATGAGTGATCAAAAAGAAAACGATGATGAATAAATGAATAGTGAGATTTGGTGCTTCTAATGATTGTGGGAAAATCTTTGAATCGGAAGTCTTCAAAGAGATGACAGATTCAATGAAAATAACGTTTCGTTTTTCAAGTCCATATCATGATAATACAAACGGAATATTGATCTATTGATTTTAACAATAAATTAGGTTTTTCACCGAAATTATTTGAATTATCCAATTTAAATTTCATTTTCATAATTCCATATGAAATTTCTTTGATAAATTATTTACTATTTATTCGTGATTTACAAATAATCAAAATTGCTAAATGACTCTTATTAAGTTATAAAATTATTTTTGTGGAAATTCTTTTCCAGCTAATTTATTGAAGAATTTAAACAAAATAAAAAATAATTAATCAGGAATAAAAATAAATTACTTTTATTTCAAAAAATTTATTTATTAAAATATCTTTGTTAGAAGATTTGTATTCAAAACTAGTTTCTATAACGATTTTTTTAAAAAATAAAACTATACATATAAATTTGTTTTATTAAAAAAAGTCAATTCCTGACGAAGACAAGGTCGAAATATCGAATTGTTATCCAATATCAATAATTTTCATCTAAGCTTTTATATTATATAAATTTGTTTTATTCAAACAAATAAAAAAATTTATATCTGAAACGATAAAGAAAATATCAGCATTTTAAAAAATATTTTATTAACTTAAAAATTTAAAATACAAGAAAAAATATATTTTTCCTGAAAATCAGAATTTTTTTATAATTTCACAAATCACAGTAAAATTATCAAAATTTAATAGCTTTCTGAAAATAAATTTTAAAACCCATAAAATTTTCAAGTTCAGTCTACAAATTATTTTAATGATTCAATTTAAAATATTTAACAAATCTGATTTTAATATAGATTCCGTTTGAAAATGCAAAAAATTTAAATCTGCTTTTAAAAACTATCTTTCTATTCTTTATTAAAATAATATAAAAAGTAAAAAATATCTGATGAACAAAAAAAGTTAATTAAAATTCCAAATTATATATTTAATAAATGGATGAAAGTATTTTACTTGGAAAGCTAAAAAATAAGACTTTCAACAAAACCTTTAAAAATGAGTAAAATACTATCAACACAAAAAATTGTCAAGCAGTATTCAAAAAAAGAAAAATAAACTAAAACAAAAAACGTATTTTAAATCGGCCCAATTTGATCTGTTCATTATTTGAAAAGTCATAATATCATCTGAAGTCTCGTAAACTTAACGAAACAAACACCAACATCAGTGAAAAGTATTTTACAATAAATCGGCGAAATAACTAAATTCTATCATCAGCGAATGTGGGAAATAAGAAACGAATTTAGACATTACAACTAAAATCTTAAAATTTTTTTATTGTTTTATAAATATAATAATATTAAATAAATAAAAAATATCAAATAATATAATATAATATTAATCAAAATAATAATATAATTTTCCAAAAATATTATAATGAATAATTTTACATAAAAATAATTTTATTTGAAAATTCAAAAAACAATCAAATAGCAAATATCTTCTAACAATTAATTAAATTGTACAAATATTTTGAAAAACAAATTTAATAAGTAAAATTTATTTTCAATTGTAAAGATCAAAATTGTTGTTTTTCTATTTTCATAGAGAGTTCAATATTTCGGCTATGCTTTCTTCAGGAAATTTTGAACTCTCTATGAAAATAGAAAAACATTGTTTTTAATATTTGCAATTGAAAATAAATTTTACTTATTAAATTTGTTTTTCAAATATTTGTTTAATTTACAGATCAATGGAAAAGTTAATTTTTAGATAATGAAATTTTTGAAATGAAAACTTTAAAAATTTTAATTTCTGAAATGAAATAAATTAAATTGTATTAAAATCAATTTATAATAATTACTAATTAATTATTGAATAAATTTGTAATGTAATATAGTAAATATTAAAAACTGTGGTATTAATATCAGGGGTTAAGCCCACAAACTCTACATTTAAAAGATCTTCTTTCTCAGGCAATATTTATTAATATTAAAAATATTGATTAGATTACGATATAAATTTCTAAAAACTATGAAATTCAAAATAAAAAAGATAATATACAATTTTATTATATTATACAATATATATATATATAAATATATATAAAATGTCAAATTTTTTATTTATTGTTTTTTGGAGATTGATTCGATATTTCGATTTTGTCTTCGTCAGGAATTGACATTTTATTTTAAATATATATATATAATATCATGCGGTTATTATATAATAATCTTATTATATATTATATAAAAAAGAAAAACAAAAATCGATTTACCAAAAAATAAAAAAACTGTAATTTTAAAAATCTTATGTATTCAAATACCGCTTCGTAAATATAGGTTCTCAATAAAATCAAGTAACCTATTGAAATTATTTACCAAATCTAAAAGAATTTCCACAATACTTTTTAAAAACTCACTAAACACAATATTTTAATAACTGTTATATAATTTAAAGTAAAAAAAGCCATACTAAATTAATTTACATAATTTATTTACATAACCTAAAAAATTCGATTATCACATATTTCCTCATATGATCTATTCATAAATTATTCACGCATGATTCATTTCCACTAATCTTTAAAATTTAACTGATAAATTATAATATTGCAAACATTATATATATATATATATATATAAACAAACAATGAAACAAATTAGCTATCATTTGCATATCAGATTATTTGTGGAATATAATTTAAATCTTTTGTCTTAGAAATAATAAAAATAACGATAAATTTGCAGAAAAACTTTCCCACAATAATTAATTTCAATTTTTTAGAAAATTATTTTGTAGTATTATTAAAACCGTTAATTAAATTCAGAAGATTTTTATAGTTTACAAATTCATGTGCTTGAGTCACTTTTATTTATTTATGATGTTGAAGTAGTACAGGAGGAAATACAAATAAGATCTATTTACTCTAAGCTAATAAACTTTCAGATAAATTAAACATTTTTTGTAACGATTTTTTTTCCAAAGACATTAAAATAATTAAGTTTTATTAAAAAATAATTGGATACTAAATATAAATATTATATAACAAATTATAGATATATTAAGTTGAGTCATAAATAACTTTTTTTAATAAGACTTTTATTATATTATAATAAAATATAAAAAGTACATTAATGTTTTATATAATTAGCATTATTGAGTATAGATTTTCCTCATCTTCCCGGTAACTTTTCAATTCCTGCCCATAAAACTTGTTGGCTTTTGACTCGAAAGAATTTTTGATAACTTCATTGATTTCTTGGTCGGTTTTGATCATTATCCCATTCAAACAGTTCTGTAAGAATCGGTAAAATGCTAAACAGTCAGGGCAAGGTCCAAGGAGTAAGGTGGATATTGAGTCACGTTTGCTGCATATGGTTTGGTATTGCGATTCACCAGAGATGGATGTTTTTCTTGAAATTTATTTTTTTTATATTTATCTCTTTTCAGTTTCTGAACATATTTATCTGTAGTAATTTTTTAATTACAATTTTAACCCCTTAACAACCCCACCTTACAGACAATAACATTTTCTTTCCATGTTTGTTTGGTTTTGGATCTGTTAAAGGTTATTCATCTTTATAAAGCCATTGTCTTTTTCAAACAATATTTCTTTATGTTATAATTCTGTCTAAAAAGGCTCAGGTTTTTTGGCCGTGAGATAAGAGTTGTAGAAATTGAGATCTACTTTGCTTATTTAGATTTACTGACTTTCCTACATTTTTTATGTTTGTGACACACACTTCATTGGAATGTATTAAGCCTCAAAGTCAAGTCCCTTGTTGTTTCTTGTGGATTCTGTTCCGATATTGCCTTTAAAGTGTTGTCATTAGAGTCGGAATAAAAACTCGTCCTTGGTTCATATAATAAGGACTCATTCCCATAACTAGATTTAACAATCAAAATTCTAATATTAAACATTTAAAGTAAAGATTAATTACTTTTTCAGCAGTCACTGCAGCACTATAACCTTGTTTGAACCCCCAAAGCATTGCACTTTAAGTTCACCATTCTAAATATTTAAAGAACGATTTAATTTTTCAAACAACACACCAGCCAGTTGTCTAATGACAAACAAAACACTTTTTCATAAAATAATCATTTGTCATGTAAAAAAAAGACTAATGAATATATACTTTATATATCCACCGGAAATTATTTATGACTCAACATAACGTGTTAAATTGCTATATAGAGTTTTCATGTTTAAATTTATTGTTTTTTAATTGATGTTTATCTTGTTTTAATTGATTAATATTTTTTTAAATGATAAATATTTTTTAAATAATGAATATTTTTAAAATATAAATACACTGAATTTTAAACAGATAAAACATTAACATATAAATAATAACAATAAACAAATAAAATATTATAAATAATTTTATTCTTCAAATACATTTACATCTCCTAAGCATTTTATGGTGTTATTGGTAACACGCCTTACATAGTTTTTGGATTGTCCAGTTGTTAAAATGATATCAAAAGTATTAATTATTCTTAAAAGTTCTTCGCCGTTTTTGGGTTTTTGAGACCTCACAATGCTTTTCCATTTGGAAAACATAAACTCAATTGAATTAAAAAACTGGCTATATGGTGATAAAAATTTGATGCATAGTTCTTTGGATTGAATGAAACGTGAAATTTCACTACATCTCTGAAAAGGAACGTTATCCATAACTATAATTGGTTAGATTCTTCGAAATGAAAATCTCTTACATATCTCCTAAAAGGTCTAAACAAGTGGTTCGGTTCCCAGATGCATTCAATATTTCGTAATGAATTAATCCACCTTTCCACATACAAGCTATGACCGTTTTGTTTCTTGACTTAATACCGAGAGTTATTTCAATTGCTTTTTTCTGATCTTCCATAATATCTTCTCATATTAACTTGGAATCCAGTTTCATCAAAAATCAAGATTGTTCGTCCATTTGTTTGTTCAAAAGACCAACCACAGTAGCTTTTTCTTTCATCAGCTAAACTGTCAGTAGTCGCTGCATTAGAAACATTTGAAATTCTTTTAATCGAATAATTAAATGTATCAATATAACTCGATAATGTTATCAATATTGCTGTCAACAGACGAGAAATTTTCAAAAATCTATTCTTAAATTTCCCGTAATGTAATACTACAAATTTCAATTAATAAACCTTTAATAAATGCTATCTATCCATAAGATAACTTTTTCGGCCTCTTTCCTTCTACATTCAATTTTGCAATTTTGCCTGTTTTACAATAATCACTATAAATTTTAACAACACTATGGAACAAGCAGTCATACATTGAATGTCTTAGCCACTGAAGCACAAGTCGATTCCCCTTTTCTAATGCTTGAATTACATCAAGACGTTTATCATCCGAAATGTTTTTAAATTTTCTTTTTGATATTATATCATAAGAATCCATGGCAATTTTTACAGACAAGTTAATATATATCTAAAAATACGAAACAATTAAAATTAATATTTATTATTAAAAAAAAACTAATCAATTAAAATTAAATATTTTTTATTTAAAAAAAATATCAATCAATCAAAATTACATATTTATTATTTTAAAAAATATGAATCAATTAAAATTAAATATTCATTAATTAAAAAAGAATAAATTTATACCAAAAACTCTATATGTTAATATTTGAAAATTTTAAATATTAAATTTTAATAATTAATTAATAATTTGTATTACAACCATGGTAACAAATATTATATATGTATAATTTGTTTACCTTTAGGGTATAAACTATTTCTATCAATAAAATAATCACTGTTATAAATAAATTTTTTTTAGAAAAATTGTGAAATTAAAAAATAATTTAGAATAAAAATATTTAACTATTTATTTTAATTAGAAAGAATTTTGATATAAATAAAAAGAATAAATATATATATTCTAAAGACTTTCTCGTTCTTAAAACTTTTCAATATTTTATTGTATTTTCCAAAAATACGAATTAAATTCCATTAAGAAAATCCAATTTATTAACTAATTTTACTAATGAGTTGCTTTATATTATTTATTTACAGAAAGAAATATTTCCGTTTCCATTGCAAAACTAAATGCCATTTTATAATCCTCTCGTTGTCATTTTGCAACTTGATTTATATGAGATTCGCGCAAATATAATTAACTGGAGTGTATCACTGTCAACTATTAATTATCATCATCATCAACTTATTACTGCCTATACAAATCATTAAAGACAAGGTAACAATCACCCACCACAAGCCATTTTGTATTGTTATATTTTACAGTTAATATATATTTTGATAATTTTTTCTAAGAAAATACAGTCATATTTGGTTCTTGTCATTTTCTATGACATATATCTTCTTTTCCTGCCCAGACGTCATCGGAATTACAAATAAAAGAAAATATATTCCTTTATTGACAAAGTTATTAAAATATAACAAATCTATTTTATGTATGTTGAATTCCATTAATTTTATTTCCTAAATTATAGAGTCGGCAAATTTTTAAAATTAGAAATTGAAATGTTTACCAGCACTAAAGGAGAATCTTAAAATTTATTAACTTAAGTTGATTTATACTTTATAAATATTTTAAAATTTATAAATAATAATATTTTCAAGTAAATTATGTTTAAAAAAGATAAATTAATATTAATTATTACCAATTAATACATTTTAAACTTGAAATTATTGATCAAGATTGTTTTTTCTCTTTTATTTATAAGTAATAATAATAATAATAATAAAAATAAAAATAAAAATAAAAATAAAAATAAAAATAAAAATAAAAATAAAAATAAAAATA
>MQRL01648348.1:6608-20119 GCA_001938525.1 Dugesia japonica
ATTATAATAAAGGTGTAAATATGTTAATACAGTAACAGTAGAACGTCGGCTGCTTGTTAATTGTGACATTTGCAAATTTTAAAATAATAAATAGAACTAAAATAAGTTTCAAAGTGAAATTTAAATTAAATAACAGATTTATTAAATTTATAATTTAGAAAATATAAATAAATGATTTTAAAATTAATCATATAAAATAAAAAGTATTTATTCTATAAATGTTGATTGTTTGAATGTTATGTATGATGATTTTACTAGGATTATTTCGATTCTACGTAAAACTTTTAATAATTCACAATATCATCTGAAATATAACTTTTTTTCGATTTTCTTTAGTTTCTTCTCATCGCTTAACAAAATTAAAATATCATTTAAAGCATAACAAATTGAATATTATGAATGACTTTTTGATTTTAAAATAACCATTTTGTAAATAGTAAAGAATACTATCACTTTTAAACAAAAGAAATGCTTTGAAATAATATGTCGATTACAATAATCTTTCTTGAATGAATTCAAACAAATGAAATATTTTAATAAATAAATAAACAAAATAAATATTTATACATTATACGTTATATTGTTGTTGTTGTATATTGCTCTGAATTTATATACTGAAAATATGCTTTAAAAATCGTTAATGTTTCTTAATTTAAACCAAAAATGAAACAATTTCAGTTCATTTAAAAATATAATAAATAATAAATAACATAAAATCATTAAAATACATAAATTGAAACAAAAATATTGATTACATAACCAGAACGTGATCATTACGTAGCTATGATGTCATTATTAAGTAACCATGGATGCATTCAAATTGTGTATTCAAATTACACAAATTTTGACCAATCAAAAACTGTTAAAATCGGAAACAGTTAACATTTAAAAAAACTACTGTGAGGGGTAATGTACCCACGCGCTCCAATCTACCTAATAGTCTAAAGTATTGTTTTACTACAACTATACTACTATTATATTTTATCATAATATACATTTTTCAGTCATAATGCTGATATTTCAAACTATATTTACTTTCTATTATAATGCTTATTTTTCAACATATTAAAAAATATTATCTTCTGGTTGTTTTATATGTCCTTTGATATTGGAATATGTTGTATGCAATAGGTTTTGATATTCTTGATAGACGGGTAACCAAAATGAACGGAAATGGGTAAGAATTGGCGAATACTATTTTGTTTACAGGTTTAATTTGAAACACTATTCAAAGTTCTTCACCGAGATTCGACGTTTGAGTATTGACAATTAAGGGTTTATTAACTAGATAATTGATATCAGTGTCGAGTCTATTAGGGATGGTGAGATTAAAACATTTAGGATTTAGTGATTTATTATTTAAAGATGGTATTAAGACTTCGATTGAAATAATTTAGTATACAAAGTTAATTTAAATTAATATACAAAATAATGAATTAAAAATTAAATACTTTACCAAATTCGCCATCCATAACTAAAGAGAAATAAATAAATAATTGAGTATTAACAAAACAGTAAGTAATTATTTTAATATAACAAGTAAATAAAAAAGATAGATTTTAATATACTTGTTCCTGGATTATTTAATAAACAGGCATATACATTTATACTAGTTGATATAGAATTAAACACTGCTTATACGTGGCCTAAGAAACTAGCTTCGAAAAATGCCACTTTTTGTTCGGAGTAAGTAGATTGTAGCACATCCAACCATCCCCATCCAGGGCATACGTTTTGAATCAAAACCAGTACTATAGAATAGAAAATTTAAAAATCATTTGGAAATACATCATGAACATGTATTATCGAATGTTTTCTTCTTTATGGAAATTGAGGCTAAAGGAAAATGAATAATTTGATTTTTTAAATATGTGTAAAAATGAAATTACGGGAAAGCTATGATGACACACTAACGCAATAAATTGACAAATAATATAATTGAATTATATTTCAAATAGAATATAAAGGTAAAACATTATTAAAGATGTAAACTGCAAAAACGGTATACAGCTGCCATTTTAAAATATTTAAAGTTGCAATGCATACCATTTGATAGAACATTAATATTTATCTCTACATCGCTTAATGANTTACTATTAAAAGTGTTTATTTCTGCACAATTCAAAAAGTAATGAAAAAAGACCGCTTCTCCTTTTGAGGCTAAAGTATTTTTTACTACAACTATACAACTAGTATTTTATATCATAATACACATTTTTCAGTCATAATTTTGATATTTTATAAAATATTTATTTTCTTTTATGTTATTTTTAAACCATATTAAACAAGGTTATTTGCGGGTTGTATTAAATGGGTTTTGATATTGGAATTTGCTCTATGCAATAGACTTTGGTATTCTCGATATATGGGATATTAAATGGACGGAACCACTATTCAAAGTTCTTTACCAAGTTTCTATATTTGAGTATTGACAANTAAGGTTTTATTAACTGAAATAATTTGAATCAATGTCGAGCTTATAAGAGATGATTAGATTTAAAAGTTAAGGATTTCAAATTATGCCGTCTAATTGGCATTGTGGAAATATATTTTCAAATTTCAAAATTTAGTAAAATTATCAGGCTTCTAGTAACAAGTTGTATTACAACGCCTGAAAATCTTGAAAATAAAAAAGATATTCTTAATATTAAGAATATTGATAATTTTTGCTATATCTACAGTATACTTGCTGTTCTCAATCAAGATGAATTTACAGAAAACAAGCGTTGATTGACGAAATAACAAAAATATGACTGATTTAGTGTATAACAAAACCCTGTGCCTATGAAGCATTCAAATATCCAAAAAATTGGAGTAGTAAATCTGGGATATGCTATCAACTTCTTTTCAGAGACCTCATAAAAATTAAAAGTTATGATGATGTTGTTATGAAACATCCAAATTTAGATATTAGTAGATGCATAATAGAGCACTAATGATGCCAAAACCAAAGCACAAAAAAACCTTAAAAGTAGTGGAACAAAACAAARAAATTCCATCTTGTCATATATAAACATACCATTGAAAACCATATTTGACTAATGATTTGTGGAAAAACTGAATTGTGTATTTACGATGGTTCGTCACTTTAAGATGTTATTGAATTTGGGGTATTTAAAAATGTGTTTCCAATGAGTACCATTTCTGAAATTCAAATGATGTAGAGTTTTTAATCAATGGTTGGTAAACTGAAAATATGAATTTGAATGATACTCACTTATATATTCAATAAAATGTAATGAATAAGAATGGAAAAGATTTGGAAGAAAAGCCTGATGAAGTACCTGTTAATTTCATGTTACATACTCTATTCAAGGATTTAATTCAACAATTAATAAATATATTAGAGTTTAAGGTGTAAAGTAAACCCAACTTTAATTGAAACTACTTTAAGTAAAAAGGATATTTGTCTGATTGCAATGAGTTGTGGAAATGAATTTAGAAAAAACTAACATTAAATCATACAAAAGTTATCTATGTAGTCTTCTGCAAATAGACTTCGTGAATTAACTGAAATATCTTTTAACAAGTATATTTGATTACATTAAGTTGGAAGGAGCAAACCCCAGAATGTATATGGAATCGAAATTCGATGAACCAAAATATAAATTCTTGGATGCAAAATTATTTTTATGGAAATACTTATGATAATCAAACAAATTGGTATCGTTTAACTTAGACTTTAAAACTAAACATTTTTTGCATAGATTTTGCTATATGAATATGCTTGATTCTCTAGGAAAAGTTACTAGCGCACGGGAACAGTTTGACTCGTGTTTTGAATTTCTCAGTCAAACCTTGTCGAATCGATTTTTACAGGAAACTATTCGATTCAGATTAAAACTCTGAACATATCATATATATTGAATCTGTTGTAGAAATATGCTTAGTTCAAAAGATAGGAAATTGCCAGATAATATGTCTCACCTTGAATCGAAAATTATGTTTCCTAGAAATACTTATGATAATTAGGACAATCTTTTTTTAACGTTATAAAGAAGTAAAATTTGACTTTTTTGACCAACAATGAAAATTTTTGACTTTATGTTTCTTTTTTTAAATAATTATCAGTGCTTAGTAGTTTTAAAACTTAGATTTGTAAAAGAAAAATATATCAAGAGTTTACATTTTATTGAATATTATAACATAATTTTATTACCAAATTTCAGGGGCAAAGTATTAGTCTTTTGCTAAAGGTTTATTCAACAAAGAAAAACTTCTTTTGACACAAGATGAAGTAGGCAAAGATTTCATTAAAAAGATTTCCCATTGGTTAAATTGATTCCTTTTGAATGTCCCTTTTTGTCATTATTAGAACAATCTTTTATTTATCATGTTAAAAAGAAACATTTGACATTTTTGTCAAAAATTAAGACTTTATAATGCAAATGTTTAACTCATTACTCCATTTTTCACGAATCTTCATTCTATTTACTTTTTGATATGACATGGATATTTAATGAATTGCAATTCAAAAACTTCCTTCGACAGACTCGAGAGTTTAATCTGTACTGTCAGCTAGAATAATAGTTTCAGCAAAAACAATTTAATTTTGACAATCTCAAGAAAACTCTTGGCTGATGTTGGATTGTAATACTTCCTTTTGCCCACTTTACAAGTCTTCCATCATCTTTAAAGTTACAATTGCAATTATTGTGAGAATAATTGTTGGACATAACCATTGATCGTTTTATGGAATTCATTTAATATAAAATATTTGATCAAAATTTGGTTTTTTATTGGTCTTTTTCAGAAATTGACTTCGAATTGTTATCCAATATCAATAAAAAAACCAAAATTTTGATCGTATGACGTGGATTAATTTGATAATTTTTTGAAATTTTAAATGGTCAAAAGGTTTTCACCTTTTGAAATAATTTTTGACTTTTTGATCAAATATTTGACAATTCGGACTTTTTAAATTTTAAAATAAGATACTTTTATGTACTCAAAGATGTTTCTATATGTTATTAACAAGTTTTGAGTAATTTAAGAGTCAATTGACTTTACTGACAAGACGCTGCTATACTTTCTGCAGTTTCCATCTATAAATATTTATTAATAAGTTACAAGTATGTCTAGTGAAAAATTTATTTTAACAAAGCAGCAATATTAAAAGAATTAATTGTTTTAATTATTCTCTTTTTTTATCTGAAATTTCTTCAATTATTATTACATAAAATTTTTATGAAACTTTTCATAAAATTTTTATGTATAATATTAAAACATCCAAACACTAATCAAACAAAAATGATATCGTTTTACTCAGAATATAAAATTAAACATTTTTTGCATAAGGTTTGCTATATGAATATGCTGTGGTCTCTAGGAAAAGATACTTGCGCAAAGTTTGACTAGTTTTCTTAAATTTATCGGCCAAAACATATTAATTCGCTTTGTAAATGATAATATTCGATTCAGATTAATATTCTAAATTTATTTTGTATAGGGTTTGNTGTATAAATATTCTTGGTTAGAAATTTAAACTAAACTCTGTGAAATTTATAAATTAAGGAAATTTATGGAAATTTAATAAATCTTAATAAAATTGGTCTAAGTTATTACATTGTTTTACACTAGTTTACTATTACCTTTGGTCTACCATGTAAATAATACAACTGTACTCTGCGAAAAAAATACATAACAGTAAACCTAATGAATACTATAAATCTATTAAACNTATAATATGTGATACACTTTAGTGAAATTAATTAAATTTATTAACTTTACTGAAATTAATGGATATTTAATAGGTCTTAATAAAATTTATTTATATTTTAATCACGAACCTATACATTTAAATGAAATTACTTATGGACTTGGTATATATTTAAATTTTATTATAAAATAGTGTAAAACAATATAATAATATACAATAACAGTAACAGTGAGTATAATTCTTAGCTAGAAATGGCTGGATAAACTGCCTAATCACTGTTATGTCAGGAATAGTGGATTGAAACTATTCCACTTGAACGAGGAATTCCTAGTAAGGGCAAGTCACTAGCTTGCGCTGATTACGTCACTGCCCTTTGTACACACCGCCCGTCACTACTACCGATTGAATTAATTGCAAATCAGTTATCTGCATAAATATTTGTAAAATGTTATACAAAAACTTTAAAGATTATTGGGAGAGAGTCATGTGTGAAGCATTGATAATTAGGTCAATTGATCCTAAAATTAGTGTTCCAATTGATCTTTCTAAATCTTTATTGAATGTTTTTAATTTATTTGATTTATCTAAGAGATTGCATAATTGTTTATATAAATAGAATTTTTATGTAATTTGGAAAATGGGTTTTGTCTTTTATTCACCCCAACTACAATACATTTCATATGGAAATAATGCATCTTATGCGTGCTGCAGTTTATACAACAAAAAATTACATATTCAAAAATAACCACCCTACAACTAATACGTGCTGCGGCCTATCTCGGGATTTTACAGTAAATAATAATTAAATTAAATTCGGTAATAAAATAAATAACTTACTGTTTTGGAGGATATCAATGACAGTTTGAATTAAAATAAAAATTGGAATAAATATTACAATACAAATAGTTTCTAAATGGAAAATATTAAAATAAAAATTTGGCTATTTGAAAATTTATTTTACTGACTTAAAATGATTTATATCAACAAAAGTCATATAATTAAATTATATTTGTTGAATGTGTGAGTGTAACGTTATTTGAGTCCATGCTTGTGCATTTTTACAACAGTTTCAGTATTTATTCTTGCATCTTTGAAAAATAACTTCAGTTTAGTCGTACAATACTCTAACTAAAAATTTTAAAAAGTCAGTTTTAATAATATTAGGTTATACATATTTAATGTCGTTTTATCTAATTTCAAAAATATTACCCTATTTTGATTGTTATTTGTGATAAGTGATTTTATATTTTAGCATGTATTATAAAATTTTTAAAGAAATTTAATGTATTCTGTAAAATCGTGGAGCAATGTGCATTTTATGTTAATTAGGGTTAGAAATAAAATATTTTTGTCTTTAGTAGAAATCATTAAAACAAAATAAGAAAATAATAAATAATTTATTTCGTTCAATTAATAAAATAATTTCTGATCACTAATTTTATCTTTAGCTACACTGGAGCACATTATATCAGCTTTATTAATTGAAATAGAAGGTTTGGTCACCAACATAGCTACATGTGATGTTAAAACAAACTACTCGTGTAATTTTGATTTTAACTATCTGCAGATACAGGTGTTGTGTCAGAAAATATTTCACAAGTACTTACCGTTAGATCAGTCTGTAACACTCATCGTTGCATTTAAAAGAATTGATACTTTTCATTTTTAAAATTTATTCAAATACAAGACAAACAAAAATCAACATAAATTTATGTTTTCAAACAAACTTCAAAAATCTATAATTGATAATAAAAGAAAGAAAAATGGTTTATTAAATTATTTAATAATAAAATTTTAAAATATAATAATAATGTTTTAAAGAAAATTAGCAATTAAACTTATTTCAGAATTTTTATAATTTCAAAAATATGTATTACTTAGGAATTATAAATTTTAAATATACACTGTAAATTACAAATTTCAAAATTTATTAAAAATTCGTTTTGTCTAAATGATTCATAAATTAAAAAATTCCATTTCTTGATACATTTTATTACATACAATTTTAATATTATATATTTTTTATTTATAAACCTTCAATTCCAAATTTTAAAATTTTACTGCAAATTATAAATTTAAAATTTCATTTTCTTAAAACTACCTTACACTTACTTTTACTAAACATCAGTGACAAAGAAAGTGATTTGTTGTTGCTTTGGCTGAAAAGTCAATTTTATTCTGCAATTTAGATCGAAAAAAACATGGAAATACCAAGACAAACACTACTATTTATTCCTAATTTCATTCCTATTTATTCCTATTTCATCCAAAAAATCTTTTACTATATCATATTTGTAATAATAATATATATTTGGAAAAGTATTGCTTAATTTAATTATGAACACAACATTTAGTATCAGATATTACAGCGACAGTTGTAATCACTACATGTTTAAAATTCCTCAGTTCATGCGCAATATCAAACTCTGGTTTCTGCAAGTGGATAACTCTTTCAAACTTGTCAGGATTAAGTTAGAATCAAAAAATTTCCAACACATAATATGCAATTTGCTAGTGGAAATTCTTGAAGAATATGAAACATTTCTTGACGATTCCCGTGATCCATGCTACACTGATAAAAATATTGCTCTTTTGGAAAAAAAATAATCACCCCCATGACTTTGGAATTTATCTTTGCAGATGTATCCCAACCTATATTGGTTGCTGATATTTTTGCATATCACGATGTTAGTATTAACTGCAACAATATGAGCATAACATTTTCTACTTCTGAGTAAACTATATCTTGACATTCTAGACTATAATATTGCAAAAAATAAGTATAAACAATAACATAAAAAGTAAATCAGTAGCACAGAAGTCTTGATGATTATTATGATAATTCCTTTAAAAAGATAACTCGATAGCCTATTTAGAGCTAGAAAATTTTGCTCAAGTAATAGCGAGTGGGTTTTATCACTTGTGGTCGTTAAGAAACAAAACGAATTGAAAGAACTTTGTGGACACTACAGACAATCAAATGAACTAACTAAACCAGACAAATAACCTTTACCTAGAATCCAAGATCTATTGGATAAACTTTAAAACGTAACTACCTTAAAAAAAGCATTTTACCAGGTACTGATAGCAGAAAATGACATTCTTAAAACTGCAGTTATTACACCATTTTGGTTTTAATAATTACTGCAAAATACGGTTTGGATTGAAGAATTGCTCGGCTATTTTTCAAGGATTTATAGATACAATTCTGAGAGAGCATCAAGACTTTTTAATATCATACGTTTATGATATTCTTATATTTTTAAAAAATGAAGCAGACCATGAGGATAATCTACTAAAAGTAACTAACACCATTCTATTTGGTTAGAGATAAATTGGGATAAATGTATTTTTTGGTTGCTTCAATTAAAAATTTAGGATTCAAGATATCAGATAATGGAATCCTTCCTAAAACTAAAACAATTGAAAGCTTGATAGAAATAAGCCTTACAGTCAACTTAAAGAGCTTACAAAGATTTTTAGGCTGCGGTGGCTATTATCATTGGCTCATTCCAAATTTATCTGAAAAGATTTCACCACTTTACAAGCTAATCATTGAAAAGAAAAAGTCGAAAGGAAGTATAATTGAATAGACCACTTATCAAGTAAATGCTTTCAACACTATCAAAAATGCACTTCTAAATTTATAGCAATCGAATTACACAGACAAGTCAAAACAATTTGTATTAAGAACTGGTGCATTTTTAGAAACAGTACGAGGTGCATTGGAGCAAGTAGGTTCAGAAGGAACACATACTCTAATCGCATTGGTCTCAAGTTAATTGTCTTCCGCAAAGAGAAATTACTCAACCATCGACAGAGAACTGCTAACAGTAATTCTTGTAGTTCAGAATTTCAAGCATTATTTAGATTCTACAACATTTAGACAGACCATCAGCCTTTATTAAAGATTGTAACTATGCAATATCCGAATCCCAGACATTTGAAACGGGTTGAATTTTTCTCTCCATTTTCCTTCAAATTAGAATATTTGAATGGATCGGAGAACAAAGTAGAAGTATTATTGTCAAGAATAAACGCACCTATCAAGGAAATTGAACACATCACAGTGAGTGAAATAATCAAATAGCAAGCAACCAAGAACCTTAAAGCATCAATAAACACATTTTCCTTGAAATTAAGTGTCTCTGACGAAGAAATAGTTATAGACATATCGCAACCCAAACCGCAAATAATTCTATTAGAAACTTTCAGAATTCAAAAGGATTCAAGATAGCTGCCATGCTGGAGTAAAAGCAACCACAACACTGGTAGCTTAGAGGTATGTTTAGCACAAAATAAGATCAGATATTTGTGAATGTTGCAAAAGATATGAGAATCGCCGACATTCAAAAATTCAGAGGCATGCGAAATTTCCAATGGTGACATTTTTTTGATACTTGAAGATTCAAATATATGCATTTTGAATTAGTAGAATCACTACCAGAAATACACAATAAGTGGTATCTATTGACAATGATTGATAGAAAAACTTCATGGATTGAAGCAGTTTCATGTCTTGACATAACATTCAATTACGTGATTAACATATTATTTAATACGTGGATCAGTCAATTTTGAGCTCCAGAAGTCATTGTCACAATTATAGGATAACTCTTCGAGTCAAAGGCTTTTGAAGAATTTGGTAAAAATATTTGCATCAAACATAGAAAATCGAATGCATACAACCTCAGAATCAAATGGTAAGATTGAAAGATGGCTGAGAACTCTAAGGAATGCACTTCGGGCCACGTCAATAAACGCAAACAAGGAGTTGATCCAAAAACAATTTTATTTTTAAGAAACCGTATTAGTCCAAACAACAAAGCGTCACCATCTCAACTCACGATATGTATAAACACAAAATTTTCAGGTGATATCATAACTTCAGTTGACATTTTTGACGACCATGATCCATCCGTCGAAAAATCAAAGACAACATCAAGACTTTAGAAGTGCTGAAAATCAATCGGAGCTTAAATAGAAAGTCAAAAGTCAATAAAGATCCGTTGAACTGCGAAAATAGCAATACAATCAAATCTCCCTATAATGTCAACCATCGGGACTAGAACTGAGTGACGTTATAGAGAGGTTCGACGGTATATTTATTCTTCTACATGATAATGCAAGATGTCATAGTTCTAAAATCACCGAAGAAAAAATATTATAGTGAGGTTAATTTTATAAATTTAAAATTTTTTGTTTAAGGATAAACACTTTAATTTGAGTAAGCAAAAAGTTTTTCTATTAGGCAAATGAAGCTTAAATAAAATAAAATAATTTACTTTGATTTGGTGTTGTTGAAATACCTGAAATATATTGAAATTATTAACTATTAAGTTAAATAAAATAGTTAAAAGTAATTTAAAATAAATTTAAATAAAAATCAAATTTTAATTATTTTATGTTATTTTAGATTAAATTAATTTCTATTGATAAAAATAAATTGTATATAGCATTTTAGAACACATACCAATCAATATATGGTCGGGTAGAAAAGTGTTAACATTATAAATTATTAAACAAGTACRAATGTGAGTAGATTGGYAWATKCTTAAAGAGTAACAACGGGAGGGAAAAGAAGAGGAATAGAAATGGGAGAAAAAATGCTTGATCAGAGTAAATAAATGAAGAAATCAAAATTGAAGATAATAAATTATTTGGAAATAAAAAAAATTCTTTAATCTGTGACATTAATAAATAAACAAGTAAACATGCTAACTAAATAATGATTCAAGAAGTTAAAGAAGAAAATGATTTATTCTGTAGCAAATAAATTAGATTTAAAATAAATGTTTTATTAGCTCATTAAATAATCTAATTTCAACCAAAACAAAACGGTATAATGGTACTCACAACATTTATTAAAATGACATTTATAATTCATCTAACACATCAGTTTCTAGCCACTGGTCTGGGTCAAGCGTTTAAAAATGGAAGGCCGCGACATCATTACCGTCGTCCCATTGGACCCAAGTTGGCTGTCCCATCTGACGGGAAAGGTCGGCGATGTATTGTTTTAGGAAATCTATTTTCCTCAACAGTAGTTGCTTGGTCTCTGCTTCCAAGGTAATGGTTTGGGCCGCCAAATCATTCTGCTTTTTAACTATTAAGTCCAATTTTTTTATTAACCGATTTCGCTGAGCCAAAAATTTAAGGAGGACCCGGTCTGTTTTACGCTTTAGGTGGGGTTCCACCAACAGACGGCGCATGATACGATGGCATCGGTGAAGACTGTTAAGGAAATTAATGCGAGGCACTAAAAGAGATTTGATTATTATAGGGTCACTTGACATCAGAATTTAAATGAAACATTAAAATAAATTCGTAAGAAAATTTTAGATAACCAATTTATTTACAATGAAAAAAACTATTGCAATTTAGTTCTGGGGGTCTGGGTGCTCTTCTCGACCATCAACGGCTCAATGGGTATACGTGTTTGGAGACGTAGGATGTCATCGGCCAGTTTATTTTCACGGTCATGGTCGGATCGGATAACTTCAGCAAAGGATTCGACCTGTCTTTTCCAGGTTCGTTCCTGCAGGTGGGAGGCCTAGGCTTCTTTCCTGAGAGCGATACATTTTTTTCTATATCTAGTCACTTTACTATGGGCAGTGGTTATCTCGGCCTCCCACCGAGGTTTTGCAAGTCGATACAAGTCCCACGTGAGCTCTATGTCTTTGCTGGTTTCTCTCATTGATTTGGTAGGAGCCGTGGAACAATTTAGCGATAAATGCACTGAAAGAATTTATAAACCATCAAACATCATAAAATGAACTATTATTTCTACGACGTATTTTTCAGGGTGTACTTACAACACACCACAATAAAAAAAATATACATTAAAATTTATTTTGTAAAGACGTCTAACAAAAGCAATTTGATGACTATAGAATTATTTTATTGCAACATACACAGAGTGCATACACCTCTAAGAAGTGGTTATAGAGTCCGAAGTGGGTGCAGAATTCTCAGAGTCTTCACTACCCAAGGGTTCTCTTACACTCCAGAGTAAATTATTGATGAATGTCTGTACGGCGGGGTTTGGAGCTGATGGTTGGTACTGAAAAGTGGTGGCGAGGTTGCGAACAGGCCCTGTCCAAAGTTGATAGTTACGCCGCTCCCCGAAATCTTGTATTCGGGGGACGATGGCCTCCACTATTGGTAAATTAGATCTATCCGCTAAGATACCTGCATCCGGATTGTGAGGGTTGTGATGTCGTCTAAAGATTATTCGACGAGTTCGTCTATCAATAACTTGCTCCGATATAGATTCCATATCTACGAAAAATGGAATAAATATTAAAGTTCAAATAAAACAGCATTAAGATGTAAGAAACAATTTATATCAACAATTATGAAAACATCACAAGGTTTTATACATATTCTATTTTATCATCGGGATGTTAACAAAACCAAAATCACTCCTTATCCAGGTCTACCCCATCTTCCAAGGGGAACATCTCTGCAAGACAGTCAAGGTCTGTCTCATCTGGGTGCTCTACCTTCCCTCTGGTCAGTATGTAAGATATCAACTGTTTTGACTGACTAATTTGATGCTGCTTTTTAATCTAATGTAGGGTAAGATACAATTCTGCTGGCATGAGCTAAAGAATAAGATCATTTATCGCGGTGTTTAACTCATGACTTAGCTCCCCAAAACGAATAGTTGTCGCTGACTATTATTGTTAATATGGGGTTTACCTCAATAAAAAGATAATAATTAAGGGAATGTTATTAATTTTGATGGTAATAATCTCGTTAAGGAGATAATAATTAATGGAAGTATATACAAGCATTCAGACGCACGATACCAACTTATAATTTTCCTATTATAGAAATTGATAACAAC
>MQRL01648402.1:0-13552 GCA_001938525.1 Dugesia japonica
CATTCATCATTAAAAATAATTGATTGTGTATTTAATATATTTATTTAATTTATTAGTTAAATTAATTAATTAGTTTTATGTTGTGTTTAATTTATTAAGTTTTTTGTTTTGTTATAAAGGTGAACAACTCAGAAAAAGAACTAAAACAATTTCAAATAAAACTAAACAATGACAATTTAAATTCCTACAAAATGAATCAGAAATTTCATAAAAGAACCAGACAAATCTCTGTAAATTATCCCACATTTCCAGTATTCAATCATTTGAAAAACTCAAACGATATATTTAATAATGACGTTAATGAATTTTTTTTAATATTGAAAAATTTGTTAAATTAAAAAAAATATTTCTAGACAGAGCAATCGCAAAAATATAAAGAAAATTTTAACAGCAAAAACTTTGAAAATATTTTCAAACATTCAAATGATTTCAATCCAAAATTATTTGATTCGCAAATTTTTACTAGACAAAAACGAATTCAAAATATTAATAACAATAACTTTAAATCGAATTGGAAATCAATAAACACAACTACTACACAATTTGTTAATAATTCCGATCAAATTGATTTGTTTGATAAAAAAATTAATACAGGTTTGGAAATTTCACCATTTAATCAGCAAATTGGTTCGTCATCAAATAATCCAATGGGACCTCAAAGTGAATATTCATTTTCGATTTTCTATTGAAATTTAATGTTTATTTAATTAATTATTTATTTACTGATTGACAATTAATTAATAGAGTGAATATTCATTAATATATGTCAAAAGCCATGAGAAAAAATTTCTTAAAATCAAAATAACTAAAATTATCTACAAAATGAACTCAATTGATTAAACAAAACGGTTCAGTATTTAACCATTTGGACGCGTAAATCGACTATAGTCAATAGCTTGTAAGAAACGTGATGTTAATTTTATGTATATATTGTTGTAATTTATCTGAAAAATTTGTTTTCTTTGTAATAAAATACATGTTTGTCATAAACATAGCTAAGGGTGAGTATTATGACTTTGCCTCCATTCTAAATTCATAAATAATGACTAATAATTATATAATCACTATCGATTTGTTTTACGAAAAAAATAATTTTTTGATATTTAAATTTCAATTTTTGAGCCCCCCTCCCCCAAAATATAATCTGACGACTATTGTTTGGTGTATTAAATCATGATATTTTCAAAAAAAAGGAAAAAGAATTTTATAGAATACTTTATTCTTCATGAAAAATTTGCATTTTTCCGATCAACTTTTTTTTCGTTTACCACGTTGAAAGGGTTAATTGAATACGAATTTTGGTAATATATGAAAAAATAGATTTTATTCTGAAAACCTAAAATAAATATTACGAGTACAGATAAATAATACGGATTTTGTTTATAATCGATTAACTAATATATTTGGCAATATAATTTTAAATTCAAATATAATTCATTTTCTTTTAATAATTGCTAATTAATAGGGTAATTATGTAAATTTTCATAATATGTTAATATATTGAAAGTTTTTAGATCTAAACATTTCAACATTTATCCAAAGCAAAGATCATTTGCCTGAAGTTCTTATACATTATTTTACGATGAATAAAAGGATTGCAGAAAGCAAACGTCGATTTTGTGATGTTTATGGAAAACATGTAGTATCTCAGGACATGTGTGAGCGTTGGCTTAGGTGCTTCTGTAATAACGATTTCAGTGATAAAGACAAACAACGCCTAGGCCGTGCTTCCAAATTTGAAGACCAAGATTTAGAAAATTTATTGGGTGAAGATTCTTGCCAGTCTAAAAATCAGCTTGTGACAAAATTAGGTGTTACTTAGCAGACAATATGTGCGCGATTAATGATATGGGCAAGATTTTAAAGGAAGGAAAATGGGTGCCTTATCAATTGAAAGAAAGACAACTAGAAAATCGAAAAGTAGACAGTGAGATGTTGTCACAAAGGTACGAAAGAAAGTTTTCTTCTTTCAAATTTTGAGAGGAAATGAAAAGTGGATTTATTTTGAAAATTTCAAACGTACGAAATCATGAGTTAACTCAGCTGAACCGTCAAAACAGAATGCAAGACCAGACCGCTTTAGAAAGAAAACGACGCTTTGCTTCTGGTGGAATCAAAAAGGTATGGTGTACCATGAGCTTCTTAAATTATGTGAAACTGTTAATTCTGAGTGCTAACAAAACCAAATAGTCCAGCTGAATCAATCTTTGGTAGCTAAACGTTTAAAATGGGTCAAAAGACATGGTAGAGTAATTTTGTTTCATGACACTAGAACGCCACACGTCTAAAGCAGTTAAAAGCATGTTAAAATATATGAAATGGGAAATACTCGCCCATCCACCGTATTCACTAGATCTTCCTCCTTTAGATTTTCATTTGTTCCGATCAACAGCACAAAGGCTTGTTGAGCATCACTTTAAAATATAAAAAATATATAAAATTTGGTCTCCGAATGGTTCTTCTCAAAACCAGAGAATTTCTTTTGGGACAATATCCCTAAATTAACTGAAAGATGGTAGAAATGTGTGGCTAGCAATGACCGTTTCTTTGAATAAATTATTTTTTATGTATCTTTTGAAATTATCATTTCTTTGTTATTAAAAAATCCGCATTATTTATCTGTACCCTTAAAATCATAATCAAATTTCAAAAATATGTTACAATAATTGAATCTTTTTTCAATATTATTTTGATTGTTTCGTTGAATTGGAACAAATTGTACACTTTTGCCAGAATAATTCAACAACTTTTTTTACTTCTTAACTCTTATTAATGCGAGAAGTTACATCAAATTAGTTTCAGTTTTATTTAGTTTTAGTTCATCTAATCAATTTATTTGGATATTGTTTGTACATTTGAAAAAAACTAAAATAATCTCATTAAAATATACGAATTTATCTTCAATTTTAAAAATAACTACTTATAGAAAATATTAGAAAGAGTAAATTAGAAAATTCAATAAAATATAATAATTTAACAAGGAAATTATACTCTTTTTATCAAAAAAAGTAAGAAATAACGAAAATAAAATTGATTTTAACAAAAGAAAATTAGGAAAATTCACAATATGACATATTCTTTTATCTCTGTCCGTTTCTGAATATTTAAAGAAAATTTGAAGTTTCTTTGCTAAAATATTTTAATTATTGCTCATCAAATTGAAATTAAAAAAATATTACAACCAAATATTATAAAAAAAATAATCAAAACTAAATAATTTGATAATATAATATTAGTGTAATCGCGGTATTCTCTGGCAATTGCTTTTTAACTCAACGAAACGATATAAAAGATTATACATACATACAAGCATATAGACATACAAACAAATGTATTGTAAAAATTAATTTTATCAATTTTTTTTTGAATATTGTAAAATCGAATTCGTGTAAAAACAGAATTAGGTGAATATCGAATTTTTATTTTTACTTGATAAATTTGTACTTCGCCGATAATTCATTAAGGTTAAAATAATTCTAACAAAAATTGGGAAAGCATTATAATACATAGATAATTATAAATTTATTTTAGCTTTAGATTGAATCAAAATGGGAAAAGATTAAATTAAAATAAAAACTTTGTAAATCAAGCGTGTGCAACCTGGGCCCGTGGAAAATTTCGTTGTTGTGCTTAAATCTATATTCATAAAATATATTAAACAAGCTATAGAATGTTTTTAATTTTTCTTATTATCAATAAAAGATAGTTTAGTCATGTTTGAAAAACCTTTTTCTTGTCGGGATTTCAAAAACCTTTATATTACTTTTACTAAGAAAACGAATAATTAGTCACAGTCCTTGTATTTCAAAATTATAGCATAGTATCTAATCTATTCGGAATTTCGAAACATCCACATTCTTCTTTCACTTTCTTAGTTGTTCTTTCTTGACTAACCGTACAAATAAAATAAAAATACATTACAAAAGAATACTTTTTTCTTTTATTATTAAACTACTTTACTTAGCCAACCATTCGTTCTGTAAGTGCGGTATTTTGCCAAATTTCGCTAATGTTTGATAACATAAAACAGAGTTACTAATTTAATTATTATTAATTATTTTCAAAATACATTATGTAAATATCAGATAAATTTAAAAAATTTGAAAATAACGTAAAGAATATAGTTATTTGTAAATTTTTTCATCAACAAATTATTATTAAAATGTTTGTTAAAAACACTAACAAATATACTTCCTACCTATTTGAATATATCTCTTCACAATCTCAAAAACCGTTAGATAAATTTTCATCAAATAATTTAACAACAATGTAATCAATTGCAATTCAATATTAAGCATCTACTTTGTTAAAACAATTATAGGCGCCTTGACAAATTATCGATCGCAATTGACTAGTTTAGAGCAAGAAGAAATTCTCAATTTTGCTAAAATTTGGTTTCTTGGTTTAAACGCCAAGAAAACTGAAGCAATTAAAGGAGCGTCACCAAACAATGGATATGACGATGAAAGTGGAGCATATATAAAGGTGAGTTAAAAATTTCTAATAATAATAATTATAATAATAATGCTAGTGAAAAACGTGATTGACAGGCCTGCTAAATCTGCAAAGATAGCTTATTAATTAAAACACAATGACTATACATAAAAATACTGAATTCAGTAAACAATGAAGTTTGAAAAGCTTAATTTTATTTAATTAGAAATCTTTGATTAACATCAATTTTTTAATAACATAATTTTCGAGTGGACTTGAAAGTTTAAACACACACACATATATATATATATATATATTTAAATTAATTATCGAAATATTTTAAATATTTTATATAAAAATCAAGTATATAAGAGATTTAAAAAATAGAAGTTGAAAGTTTTTTTTTGGGAAAATTTATGTGTATTTTTTCGAAAATCGATATTTTTAATTATAAAATTTTAAATTCTTTGATATGGATTATTTGTTTAAATATGATGGATTATTCTTACATATTTTTTTTACTATAATAAAGGAATTGTGATATTAAATAAAAAAAGAGCGAAGTTCTCAATTTAACTAATAAATATTTTAATTCATAAATTCGAATAATTTTAATAATTAATATTTATTAATCCAAGTATTTTGTCCTTTATTAAGTGAAAAATATTTTTTTATTCGGTTATTTGATTATATTTAACATAGAGATAAAACTAAAATAAACGTTTATTAAGATATCTAATAAAAGATTAATTAAACATAAATATGTAAAATTGAAAAAAGAATCATTTTTAATAGCCATACATTTCCATTTATTTGTATTTATATTATTATGTAATACACTTATCCCCCAATTTACAAAGAAGATTGGTTCCTTAAAAACCGTGTAAATAAAGAAACTAAAATGTCATGTCAACGTAAAATAACACTATGTCTTAACAAGCATTAAAATAACAGTCTATTCATAAAATAACAAAAATATAAAGGTAAATTTAAAGACTCCACCGAATATTTTATTACTGTTATCACTTTTGTAGACTATTAATCTTTTCTTGATTCGTATGATGTCACTTTCATCAATCAATAGTACTTGATGCGATTCCAGTTTGAAGTTAGATGAATTAGAAATAATTTCATTCGGCAAACCTTGGTAATTTAAACAAAACACATAATAGAATTAAATGGTGAGAAGCAAGCATTCTGGACTGTAAGTCCTTAAGCAATATATAGGTAGTTTTTTATTCTAAATCTAATCATAGCGAATCCAAAGCCATACGATTAGTTTTGACAGAAAAAAATTCTATACCAGAGTTAAAGTAGTTTAGTTCTCACGTACCTTTATTTTGAGAACCTTATATAATATATAATCAGTTTTAAAATCTAGGTCTAATGGTACTTAATTTATCATCGTTCGATCATTTTTGAGAGAGAAATTAAATATCGATATTTTAAATTGAAACTTTCAACCACGATTTTCATAAGGAAGGAAGCGTTTTTTGATAATTTGATGATAAATACACATTGAAAATTAACTTTGTTTTGTTGTTTAATTTGTTGTACTTTAAAATAAAAATTAATCGAAGAAGTATATAATATTAACCTTATTCAAGGAAATTAAGTAGATTTATTTTGCTTAACCGCATACTCACACTATACTACTTGTTTTTAAAATTTTGGTTTCTTCATTTTATTTCATAAAGGATAAATTTTGGCTATTTATAAACATGATATTCTTGATCAAAGTAAAATTCTACAACTAATGAGTACCGAATTGTAAAACTTAAGAAGAAAAATCATTTTTTTTACAAATGATTGACTTTCCATTTTACTTACAGAGTTTTTTTGTTTTTTTAAATTCTCAAATTTTAAAAATCGTGTAAATAAAATACCGTTTTTATCCGGGGATAGGTATGCTTTATTTGCAAACCTTTTCATTTTCAAAAAACCTTTTCTAAAATTTAAGATAGTATTTTAAATGTTAAAAAACATTTTAATTTTAAAATATTTTAAAAAATTTAAATAAACACGATAAAACGTTTAGAATAAAAATTTAGGTTAAAAATTAATAAAATTATTAAAAATTTAATAAAAAAAAATTAATTCGAAATGAATGAAATTAATATAAAGAATAAATATAAAATGTATAAAAATAATTTAAAGTAATAAAATGATATTTAAAATGAAATCGAAATAATTGAAATTATATTTAAAGAAAATTTTTAAAAAAAATTAAAGCTATTGTCGCAAATTTTTCAGCTTATCTCATTTGTTTGAAAAACAAATTTATATCTTTGTAATTACAATCAGCAATTACAATTATTACGAGAATAATTGTTGGACGTAACCATTGATCGTTTTACAGAATTCATTAAAATATAAGCTTCAATGAATTTTTTTTGTTTTTGATAATTATTCGAATTCTTATTAAAAAAAAAAAAAGTTTTGATCGACGTTTATATTTCAATGAATTACAATTAATTCGAAAGTAATTGTTGCATTTAAGATTTCATTAAATTTAAAGCTTCGATCAAAATGTTGTTGTTTTTTATTATTTTTTATATTTTTTCAGTTTTTAGTATTTTAAATTTTTGACTTTTGCCTTCTTCAAGATTTAAAGTTTTGATGGTTTTAATCATAATTAGAAAATTTTTCAAATCAAAAACATGCAAAACCATTTGAACAAGAATTAAGGAACATCTCAAACAGAAAGATAGTGAAGTCACTTTCAACACAAACATAAAGTTTTACCAGAAAAACATCACATAACAAGGAAAACATTAGAAACAAGCTACATTTCTACACTTCACAGGAAGAAACATAGAGAAATATTGATCAAAAAGGATAAACCTCAATGTAAATGTGACTTATAATAATTATAATAATTGAAATAAACTTAAATAAATTTAAATTAAATTAAATTAGAATTATCCAATAAAATTTCAGTAAAATGCAAATAAATCAAAAGTTTTAAATTTCAAATAATAACAACAACTAAACAATTATAAGAAATATTAAAAAAACAGCATTCTAATCGAAGCTTTTAATTTAATGAACTCTTAAATCTTCATTAAATAATATTTTTTTACTAATATTATATAGATTGAAAAAATATTTTAAATTCAACGGTTATCGTCTTAGATTAACCCCAACATACAATATTAATTATTTAGCTATCTTTGTTTATATCTTTCTAACTATTTATATATCGTACTGTATTATCCAGAACAATAAAACAAAATCAGAAGTACGTATTTTTAAGAAAAATATTAAAAACTAGTTATTTCGAATGATTTGGAAAAGTCTGTAAAATAATTTTAAAAAAACTAATTTTTTCATTTATTCGAAGCAGTTTAAAGAAAAAGTTTTCAAACGTTTTAAATCAATAGTATATTGCAAACTCATCCATGTTTTTCAATTATACCCTATGATTCAATTATCCTCTATGATTCTGAGAGTACAGTCTCTTCACTGTATTAGATTTCATGTTCTAAAAACATAAAGATTTTCTTGTCCATCGGGAATCGTACTTGTAAATTCTAATTGAAATAATATTTTCAAAATGAAAAATTATCACTCAGTAATTTGATTTACTTCACAGAATTTACTGATTTTTCAATTTTTATTTCAATAAAAATCGTTTGAAACTGTTAAAAGTATAATTTTAATATATTTTTCAAAAGATTTTATTTTGAATTTAATAATAAAATGTGTAATAATCGAAATTAATTTTTTTTAATTAGGTTTCTAATGATCATATAGCTTACAGATACGAAGTTTTAGAAACTTTGGGTAAAGGTTCGTTCGGACAAGTATTTAAAGCTTTAGATCACCAAACAGGTCAATATGTTGCTTTGAAAGTAATAAGAAATAAGAAAAGGTAAAATATTTTCATGATGGCTTTAAAAGAATATCTAAATTTCTAATATAGATTTCATCAACAGTCAAAAGTTGAAGTGAATATTTTACAGCATCTCAGACAAAAAGAAAAGAAATCAGATTATTTATTTCACGTTATTTATCTTCTAGAAAGTTTCTTTTTTCGTAATCATCCATGTCTGGTTTTCGAGTTGTTAGGGTAAGTTATATTTAATTAAATTTTATAACGTAATAATAAGGAAAAAATTAATCATTGAAATCTACAATGGATACTTTCTACTAGAATTTCTTGAAAATTTAATCAGTAAAAATTAAGAATTTTCTGATACAAACACATTTAAATAAAAACTAATTAGTAAATTATATGACTATTTAAATTAACATTTAAGTATCAATTAAAAATAAATTTAATACTATTAATCTTTAGGATTATCGATCTAAAATTATTGGATCCTTAATAAAAAAAAAGAATTTGCATTAAAAAAATTTTAATTATAAATCTCACAAATATTTTTTTTGAACTTAAAACAAATTAGTTTAACCTACAAATTTCCAAAAAAGCAAATAATTCAAAATATTAGAAGAGCTATAAATTTTTAAAATTTATTTTAGTTTTTTTTAAAACAAAAATTTAAATTTAAAATGATAAAACGTTTTAATCAAAGAAATTATAAATATAAAGATAAAAAGTAAAAATCAAGGTTAATTTAATTAAATAAGTTTTTATGTATATAGTTTTTAGTAATTATGATTTAAATATTCAAACGCCAACGAGAGTTTCTCTAATAATAATTATTGACAGTGTTTAAAACCATCAAAATATCAATTAAATTAATATACATCTTTTGTTTTGAGTACTCATCGGATCATCATCAAAATTCAACTCCATAGTAAAATTTATTTCAAACAAAAACTATATCCAACACTATTTGCTTATTCAAACAAATTAAAATCTCATGNTTTAATTGGTGATCATTTTTCAAATTATTTAAAATTCATTTTAAGTTATTTTAAAAAATTTACTGTACTCTTAAATCGTCATTTTAAAATTAAAAACTAAATTTTCGTTATTTAAAATTTTCATATATAATTTAAATTTTTTTTTAAAGAAAAGATTTTTTAAAAAAAATGATTACCAATCACACAAAAATCTCAATCCGCTTTTCAAAAAATACTCACATTTTGTATAGTTCATATATAGTTTATTTCTCCCGAGTTTTTCACACAGTTAACACTTACAAGTTTTTTTAGAATTTACGAAACTTTCGATGCCTAATTTAAATTGTTTTATTCATTGAGTATTTTTATTTAATTATTTCCAAATTATCTAAACTTTAAAACATGTTTTATTCATTGAAACTATCAACATGATCTCCAGTAATGTTAATTCACAGGACTAAATATTACAAGTAAAATACATTCAGAACAAAATCCATTCAGAATTCATACAAAATCGAAAAATTCACATCGTCTACAATTATATAAAAGAAGTTTATATTTGTAAATATTTTCATTATTTTGCGATGAAATCCTTTAAAAAAATTACCTACAAAAGTTGGCCTTTGCAGTTATAATTAGGACTGGACTTTAGCGTTCGTAGGCCTAAGACACTAAATCTTTAAGATAAGAGATAAATTCAGTAAGGATTTTGTGGGTCATTATTACTACTTAGAATAGATTTTTAAGAACAGGAAGAAACCTTTTAGTGCCTGCGTAAAAATTTGCCCAAGGCTTTATATCAGGAGTCGTAAATCTATTACCCGTGTGAAACAGGTTATCCATAACACCCTCCTGGTTTCTCACTTGAGGTTTGTATTATGTAATTACAATATTAAGTATTATTAACAAAACTTAGTATTTTCGAAAATTTAATGTGATAAAAAGTTAATATTATTTAAAATTTTTGGAAATAGACATTGGAAAATATTAAAAAACCTTATTAATTGTAACAGGCTACATTTCAAAGGAAAAAACATTAACAAATTTTGCTAAAAGAGGATAAATGTGATTTTAAAAATTATATATTTTCATTAATTATAACATAAATAAAACATTAAACATTTTTATAAAAGAATATTTAAAACATTAAATAAAACACAAATTCTAAAAAAAATTTTCAAAAATTTAAATAATAAAAATAATATAATATTTAATAATAATAAAAAATTTTTATGTATTTTCTTTTTCAATTGTATTGCACTGTTATTGTTGCGCAGTTATATCGTGCGCAGTTATATCGTGCGCAGTTTAGCCATGAATTAATGAACTAAGAATCAATTTAGATACATTCTAAAATTTTCATATTGTATTGAATATGTTAAGTATTTAGAGTTTTGATAAAGTTATTCATTTATTAACCATTTTTAGAGAAAATTTATACGATGTAATTAAACGGAACAAATTCAGAGGATTCAGTCTAACGACAGTTCAGAAAATTGCCTATTCAATTTTTTCTTGTCTTTCAGTTCTAAGAAAAGAAAACATTATCCACTGTGATTTGAAACCAGTATTCTATTTCAATTTATATAAATTTTATTAATTATTAATTTTAAATTAGGAAAATGTTCTTTTAATTAATAACAACTCTACAGAAATCAAAATAATCGATTTTGGATCAAGTTGTTTTGGTCACGAAAAAAGTAGAAATTTTAAATTTATGAAATATTTTTTTTTAATGAAAAAAAAAATTGATAAATAGTTTACACGTACATCCAGTCACGCTTCTATAGATCACCAGAAATAATTCTTGGAATTCCATACACAACTCAAATTGATATTTGGAGTTTGGGATGCATGCTTCCAGAATTATTGACTGGTATTTCTATTTTTATTTTATGAAAATCATTATTAATTTGATTCTCTATAAAGGACGACCAATTTTCCCCGGTGAATCAGAAATGGATCAATTAGCATGCATTATGGAAGTATTTGATCTACCTCCAAAATCAGTATTTGAAGAATCAACGAGAAAAAGATTATTTTTTGGTAGATATTTCTGGATAATAAATAATAAAAAGAAAATCGGCAAATAAAAAATTATTAAATAATTAAATGTTGCTGAAAAATAAAAGCGATTTTAATAAAAATAATTGAAAACCACAATAATTATATTTATATAATTAATTTGACAGTTTATCAATCATTTAAATAAACTTTTTGATTTTTTTAAAATTATTGTAATTTTTCTTTTTAAAAGTTAACTTTGATAGATTTTCCTGAAATCAATTGATAACGAAATAATGAAATAAGTTATACTATCGATTTTTCAATGAATTATAAATAAGTAATCAGGATTAATTTCATGAAAATTATAAATGACGATTCTATTGGATTGTAACAAAGGTTCAAAAGGTTTTAAATTGAAAGTAAAACACAATTTGTAAAACAATAAACATATATTTAATAGATCAAAATTTAAACCATTTTGTTTGATAACTTGCATCATCTTTGAGGAAGCTTCATGAATAAATCTTCCCAGAATTATTTTTTCTTTTTGGGCTATAAATTGATCTAAATAGCTTTTGCAGATTTTTGGGGTTTTAAAGATTTTCCAACTCACAGAATTATGTAGAGATTTTAATAAATGAAAATTGGAAGGCGCTAAGTCGGGTGAATAAAATGGGTGACTAATTTGTTCCCAACCAAACTCATCAAAGATACTTGGGGTCTGGTATATTATCTTAGTGGAAAATAATGTCCTCTTAATTAGCTAATACAGGTTGCTTTACAAAAATTACAGCTTTTAATAGATCAAATTGGAGCAATATTTTGTTAAGTTCAAGGTTTGATGCTGTAAGAGAAGTTTATAATATATTACTTTCTCCCATTTCCATCAAACTCGAAGCATTACTTTCTTACGACCTAAACCGGTTTTTCAGTGTAACTTGAAGGCATATTTATTTTTGCCAATACCTTTTACGTTTAAATACAATCTACTTTTCATCACCAGCAATTGTTCTTGTTCCTGTTTCATACAAGTAAGATATTGAATATTGAAACACAATAGATGATTCAGAATCCAAATATCGTAACAATAGATGTATTTAAATCCCTTTTTTACATCATTTATGTGAGATATGAGTCTCTCTTCATTTATAATGGGGATAAATTCAAATGATTGATTAAATTTCATCATCATCAACGACAGCATGCCTTTCAAAATGCTCAAGATCTCATAAATCAGTTTCCTGTTTTGAATAACGCAAAACACTTATAAACTGTGCTATTTGCAATGCCATAATATCTCTAAAAATAATTAATCTTCCTTTTTTCTGCAAACAATATTTTTCTTTTCAGAAATAATATAACATCAAGTGCCTGAAATGCATATTTTTTCTTGCTTTTTGTTTGCAGAACATGTAATTTCAAAATTGAAAAATCAATAACAACGATAATTTCAAATGATGTAGTGAAAAAAAAACTCTTTCAAAAAATAACATTTTATTTAAATTTTCGAAAAACTGGATTGTAAAAACTCCACAAACTCATGCTCAAACCCAATATCTGAATTACTTAATTTTTTCTAATAATTTAAATACATGATTTTACATTAATGAATAATTAGTAGAAAAATTTGTTATGTAATGATTTTTCATTTTTATTTGTACATGAGTTTAAAAAAAATTCTTTAACAATACACTAAACTTTTCAAAACGCCATTAGGCTTTAATTATCTCATATTCGTCAAAAAGGATATCAAATCCACGTCGAAATAAATATTTCTTAAGCAAAATTAGAGTAGTTGTTTTATAAATTAAATCTCGTGACATAATTCTTCTTTTAAAATATATAAAGTATAAATTTTAATAGCTGCCATACATTAGGATAACAAAAAGTTAAATTAAAGTTTTAATTATAATGAATAAATAAATTCAACTGTATCACTAAGAGTTTTTACAAATTTGTCAAGACTGCAATGAAAATTGATAAAATTTTAATTATGTAAATGCTAATGATAAATTACTAAAATAATATTTATTCAAATAAAACAGGTTCAAATTATCTTCTAAAATCTGAATATTTAAACACTTCATTTTTATATTATATCACATCCATCGTTTTATCATTCGAATTACCAGAATCTTTTTGGTTTACGTCTTTGTCTTGTAAGATTTATTCTTCCTTGTCTCTCGGTTGTTAATTGTTCCGGGTTGATTATTGAACTTCTTTTTGATTGGCTTATTATTGTTGTGTTCTTAAGACTCTTTTCTCCTTTCTCCTATAGTTTTTCTATTGTGAATCTTTT
>MQRL01648497.1:4014-14957 GCA_001938525.1 Dugesia japonica
AACATTTGTCGATCCATTGACATACTTCAGCATAAGAGGCTCTTTTGATTGATCCTGACTTAGTGAATGAATGGTAACCATTGACCATCCAGTCCTCCCATTCCTCACGCACTTTGGCTTTAAAAGATTTGTTAACGCTCAAATCCAGCGGTTGTAATTTAGATTTCAGTCCCCCAGGAATAACAGCCAATTGTGAATATTTTGTTATTTTTTCTTTAACTTCATCTGCGATGTGAGGTCGAGCCGAATCGTATATTAAAACTGATTTTTTGCAAAAAAATGAATTCTTGCGTTTCCGCCCAATGTTTTTTAACCAATAGTTGATCATTTCCGCGTTACCCCATCCCTTTTTATTTGCTGTGACAACAACACCTTTAAGGGAGACATCTTTAGGTATGGTTTTTCGTTTAAAAATCACTAAAGGTTTGCATTTTGTACCATCGACTGTAACACACAAGACAACAGTAAAATTGCACTTTTCATTGCCAGTGGTAGTGATTCTGACATCATTTGATCCCTTTGTGGTAACTGTAAACTCACTGGGCATATCGAAACTGATGGACACCTCATCCATATTCCCGATGTGTTCGAAATTGACTCCATTAGTCGCATTTTTAACAAAAACCCCAAAGACGGCCATTTTCTCTTCCCAATCCTTTGGTAATTTTTGTCCAATAGATGTAATGGCTCTTACAGATAAGTTGTGTCTTTTCATAAACAGAAAACACCAACATTTGCTGCCTTTTAAGTTATTGATTTTTAAATTTTTTGCTAATTCTTTCGCTTTCAATCGAATTCCAGTGGTCGACCCTCTTCTATTTTCATTCCGTCTGGAGATAATCCATGTCTTCAATTGTGACTCCAATTCCGGCCAAAACTCTTTTCTGGACAGACGGCAACGCTTCTTCCGATGCATTGCTTTTATAAAGGGCTTTTGTTTTTTCCATCGTCTGATGTTTGACTCATCTGTTCCGAACTCTTTAGCCGCCGCTGCATTGCCATACATTTTGGCATAGCTCACCGCTTCAAGTTTTTAATGATTAGGATAAGATTTTCGAGTCTTCTTTACATCATCATAATTTAAATCCATTGTAAAAAGGTATCAAAATTAAAAGTATTTTTTATTTAAAGACGATATATAATTAATACTTGACACAAAACCAATTAATTCAAAAATTCAACATCAAAAAATATTATCGTCTAAATGGTCTACAAACATAAAAAAGCATAAAAAGTTTAAATTTAAAATAAAATTTACTAACCTGAGGACAAAGAAACAAAGAAAATATCGCAATAAATGTGAAAATATACGGCCTTAAAATATAACCACTGTTCGTGATCGTGTTATCTTGGCGATGCGACAGCAAAAACTATAGTGCACACAATACAAGGCTGTAGTTCATTTTGCAATAAGAACAAAAAACTATCAGTATAGTGAACGTTCATGTCGTAAACTCGAGATCACCATACTGCAAAGATACAGCGAAGCAGGCAAAAATGCATCAACAACGCTGATAGTTTATTGTTCTTATTGCAAAACAAACTACACACTTATATTGCGCGCACATTACATACGACGGCTGCTCTAACTGTGCAATTTGAGGAGTGAATGAGACGCCAATAATTCCTTTGTGAGTATTTCCAATATAACCTATAAGTTATCGTGCGTTCGGCTTGTCCGCGAGTCCGGCTTATCTATAATAAGACTTTATTTTAAAAATATGTTAAATTTTTGTATTCCGGCTTATACACGAGTCCGGCTAATCGACAAGAATTTAGGGTACTTCATTAATATTATTACCTTTAACATAATCATATGGAAATAGTATTTTCTTTGGATGAAGATTAAATGATCTTAAATGATTATAATTATTAGATTCATTTAACGTTTCTCCCATTTTCTCAACTGAAGTTTGAGTACAAATTCTTGCTGAATCTAAAAATCTTATGTTTCCGAATTCAAAAGCAATATAAACTTCATCACTATGTGGAATTATTTTTCTAACTTTACCTGGATATTTACTAATTTATTCTTTGAAAAATAAATGATTATCATATCCAGTGCATTGTTAAAATAAAAAGGAATAAATAAACCTTTTATCAATTTATCTTGTAAATTACATTTAGAATAAGAATAACCTCTAAATTCACCATTAAAGTGATCGTGATCAAGTACTGGGGTTTCAGTTATTTCTTTATCACAATAACGACAATTTTATAACGACAATTTTGATAAAGGTTTTTGTTTCTTTTTATTGATGTCAGTACAACTTTCAAAGTCACCATAAATTGAAAAAGGTAATTTATTTTTATAATAGTAATTCTGATAATAATAACTATATGGTTTTGGAAAAACTACATTTGATATTTCATGATTAATGCATTCTTTCTGATGATTAATTAGTAAATCTTTACTAGAATAACAATTCATACATCTAATACACAAATGATTTTTATTTCTATTTGTTGTAAAAAATATTTGTAAATCTCTACATAAAAGAAATGGTGGGGACCTTTGGGTTTTGAATAAACTAATAAATAACATTTATTTTCAGTTGATTTTGGTTTAGTTTCATAATGATTAATATATAAAGGTTCAAGTTCTTTAGAAGTATTAACAGTAAATACATTTATTTTGAAATCATTTAACTTTTCAAATTTTGAATATAATCAATATGCACAGGAAATTTAATTCCAATTGTATTTAATTCTAATAAATAAGGAATATATTTTTCTACTCTAATAGGGTTATTTACAAATAAATGTTTTTGGGCTAAAATTGAATATAAAAAACATTTATCATCATTATATTTAATATTAATTACTCCTGGTTTTGAAAATGGTAATTTTTGGTAAGATTCTCCAGCTAAAGATTGATATTTAGAAAGTTCTTTTTTAAAATCAACAATATAATTTAAATTCCATCCTGATTCATTTTTATGGGACCCTTTAGGGTCTTCATCTTCGATAAATCTTTGAAGTTGATTTGAAATATCATTAACTCCAACATCAATTTCACTTGCAATTGTAAATTGTTTATTTTGAGAATATGAATTAAAAATTCGTTCAACATTTTGCCCGTTTACATCTTTATTATAATTACAGTTTACACTCATTCGAACAATAATCTTTTTCACATAATTAAAATACTTGGTAATTATTTCTAAGATTTCAGATTGAAATTCATTAATCATTTTTACTTCTCTTTCCTGGCTTTCAAGATTTCTGGTTAATTCTACTTTACTTTCGCTAAAAAATTCGATTTCATAGTCCTTATAAATTCTAAAGATATCTCTAATTTCAGGATCAAAATCAATAGCTTCTTCTCCAGGAAGTTGATCAAATAAAATTTTATTAACCATTTCTTAATGTGATTTTGAATTGAAATGTGCTTTATCATGATTTTGTCTTGTAAAATGTTTGTTACATATTTCACAAAACAATGGAACGTTCTCTAAAGTTCCACAATTAGTAGAATTCAAATGTTCCCTTAAACCACTCATAGATTTAAAAGTTTTTAAACATTTTGAACAAGTAAATATTGTTCTGTTTAAATAACAACATCTTGATCTAACAGGACCTGTTAAACCCGATTTATTTTTAAAAACCTTTTTACAAAGTTTATTTGAACAAATCTAATTAGTAGTCATTTTAATTAAAGTTAATTTGGTCGAATAATAATTTTACCCCAGTTTGAAGGTGGTTATATTTTATTTTTGAGTGGCGTTAGAAGTTTTAACTGTATAATTTGGTAAATCACTTTTAGCCACACAAACTCTTTTTACATCATATTCATATTCTTCTGGCACTTTCACCCGAGTTAATCTTTCCTTTAAATTATCATGTTTTTATTACATCATTTACAATATTAATACAATCCATACCTGTTAATTTTACATTATCATCTTCCCATTTAATTAATGAAAGTTTTATACTTGGATGTTCAATATATTTTGGTTTTTGTTCTAAATTATACAATTCTCTTAAATTGTTATGCTCATCCCTTTCTTTTTGATAATCACTTTCCAACGGTTTTATATTTTCTAAATATTGTTTCTATTTTTTAGATAAAGTATTTATTATTTCTCCTTTACATTCAGATTCACAAAATTTAGAAAGCATTATTATTAATAATGTTTGAAACTTTTCACTATCTTTAAAATTCGCAACTTGAGAATACATTTCTTTTAAAGTACCAAAATATTTATTTGCTGTTTTCTTTGTAATTTCACATTTAGTAAAATTATTAATTTCTTCTAAACTAAAATTTTCAAGTTTTGACAAATCCCTTATAGTATTATACAAAGTATTTAAAGTTAAAACTTCTTTTGATTTAGAAAATGCTTTATTACTAGCCATTTTCTTTAGTGAAAAAATAAATCCCCTTTTACCTGGGGACAGATCTAACAGTTTTTTCCATAAATTTTATAAAACTTTCATTATCCATTTTAAGATAATCTACTTTGAGTTTTTGTGGTTGTTGATAGGGGTTTTGAATGGGTCTAATAGGATTTTTTTCAAATCGTTTTATTAAAGATTTATATTGTCCATTAACATCTCTTTCTGAAAACTTAATGTTTTTTTCTATTATATAGAATATTAAATTCTTTAAAATATTTTGTTACTGTTTTTTCATTTACAATATTTTGTTTACAAAACCTTGAAATAGGGTTTTCTAAAAAGTTATAATTTTTTAAGAGTTTATAAAAATCACTTTCCATTATTTCTTTACTAACCATTTTATTAATAAAAAATTTATTATACGATACGATTACTGTATGATACCATTACTATACAATACGATTACTTTTCAATTACTAGACGATTACGACACCATAACAAAATCACAAAAATAATAATAAAAACTACTGTTTAATTTAGATATTATATTTTTTATTTTTTCTAATTTTTCTTTTGTTGTTTCTAATTCTTCTTTTAAAGTTTCATTTTCTACTACTAAACCATAAATTGTTTCCCCAGCTAAATCCATAGCTTCTTCTAATAGTTTATATTTAGGGGAAATATTTTTTAATATTATATTTTGTTCTTTTACTGAGGAATTTAATACTTGAACATAGTTTTTTTTAAATTCTTTCATAAATACTGGATCTTGTTTTATATCTTCCAAAATATCTTCCATTTTTCTAAAAATAAAATTTAATAAACTCAAAATTAATAAAATCAAAATTAATAAACTCAGAATCAAAATCCAAAAACTCAAAATACAATTAATAAGGACATAAAGTTAAAATATAAAGACATAATGAGTAATAAGGTAAATAAGAATTGCAGCCAGGAAAATGTTTATACGAAATCCGCACTGGCAAATCACTTTTAAAGAATAATTGCAACCATACATCGAATAATTCCATTACTTATGCAGCATGCTGTATTGGAGTGTACCCCCTGGCTGCAATTCGTATTTAGCCTATTACTAGCCACAGTCACAGTATAGTTTAGATAACACAGAACACACACAGATTATAGTAATACCACAACTCCAGCCACAGCCTTTTCTGAGAGAACCAAGCATGTTTTGTGAAAAGTAAAATTATATTCATATATAGATTTTTATTCTGAGTTTAATGGTCTAAAAATATTTTATAAATTATTATAATTATTTTAATTATAATTATAATTCATAATTAATTAATATTATTTCTTGAAAGAAGAATTTTTCATTCAGCAAACCATATATAAAATATGTTCAGTTTTGTATTCTGAGTTTAACGATTCTAAATCTGTTTGCTTATCACAAGTATTTTCAGAGTAAATAATTTCTTTAATTTAAGGTGGGGCATGGTACCCAGTAATTTCTTATCTTTTGAACCAAACATATTTACACAACAAACCCTATATAAAATATGTTTGGGATTTTAATTTTAATTAAATGCCATCATTTTTATGACCATACGACAAATATTGGCCGAGAAATTAAAAAGAACAAGTCAAAGTGTTCCCGTGCGCTACCACCTTTATCTTGAAAACTAAAATTATTTATATAGCAAATCCTTTACAAAAAATGTTTAATTTTTAATTCTATGACCATCAATACCAAATTTGAAACCATAGGATAAAATTTGATAGAAAAATTTAAAAAACCAATTTTCAATATTTGACCTTCCAGAGCAAATATTCGACCGTCCCAACCAACATTCAAAAAATTCTTTCATGTATTCGTAACGTCCAATCAAAATCCTACTTGTCAAAACACCAAAACAGTTAAATTGTGAAGAACAGTCGACGGCGAGGGGGGGTACGGTTCCAGTGCGCTACTATCTATCTATTCTAAGCAAAAATTAAGTAAACAAATTTAGATCTTTTTTGAAATATTTTTAACTTTCTAAACAACTCCTACCGAATTAATGGACTTCTTAAAACCTTAAATCTCCACTCATATATTGGCTGTTGTCTTCATATTGGTTCTCGTCTCTTTCTTTAAACCCTATATAAATAGTCTCATAGATTTCAGTTTGTCTGCTTAATCCAGCAAACAGAGCTTTCAGTATATTTCTATCCTTCTCATGAATTACAAATAGAAACAGACTAAATTTAGATCTTTTTTATTGAAACTGGTTTCTAAAATAAAATATTAATTTATTATGAAATAAAAAATAATTACTTTGAAGTCATAAATAATTGCAGTCTTCAGAAAGAACAACTTGTAATTGAGGAAGTCTGTAACTTTTCCTAGTTCTACAGTTATCGTTGAGGCATTTGCCTTATTGAGTTAGTTTTCTTGCATTTTTGAATTGTAAAAGTGATTAATTTTGTGCAAACCTTTCTATATATACTACTTGCAATACACACATACTCATTATTTGTATTTATGATTAGTTACCTTGTTTATATAATTAGGACTTGTTTTTTAAAATAAATTCAATTATTACAAAATGAAACATGTGAAATTCTTTTTGAAAACACTGTCAAAGAGAAAATGGACTTGAAAATGATACTAACCAAGAAGAAATAGAAAACATCATTGCAACCATCAATATTAATGCAGAACAAACAGTCATTCAAGATAAAAAGATGGAAGATGCATACCCTGACGAGAAAGACGATGGTGTTTGCTTTGAATATTTAAATAAAAGATAAAAACATTATTAAAAACATTACTTTATTTAATTTTCCTTTTAGATTTAGCCAAAGAGATATTGAATGAAAGGTTTCCAGAATATTATAATGGCTGTGAACTGATGACTACGATGGAATATTTCACTCATATCTTGCGAACAACTGGAATTGATATGGATTGAATTATGAACGATTTCATCTAGGAACTGAGATTTAATTTCCCGACAAATATAAACAAGACTCATTATGAAATTTTAAAAAACATATTCTGAGAATGACTGAAGCATTTGAAAACTAATGTAATAATGTGCTAAGAAATAAATGTTTTACTTGATAATTGTATTGCCTTATTTACTTTTAATATATGGATAATACAAGGTAACTGTGCAAATAATAACCTCACAAATCTTATATTATACAGCTGCTATGTAAAAAATTCAAGTTCAAAACTTTATAATACACGTTTAATATGTAAATAATACACTCATAAAGCCTATAATACACGGTTACTATGTAATTATTACAAGGTAACTACACAAATTATAAACTCATAAACCCTATATTACATGGTTGCTATGTAAATAATAGAAACATAAATCTTATAATACACGGTTACTATGTACATAATATACTCATAAACCCTATTATACAGGGTTACTATGTAAATAATACACTCATTAACCATATATAGTAATAACAACATTTACTTATAAGTTTTATAAAGGCCTTTGTATATTTTACAGGAATCTTTAGTAATATATATGAAAGATTTTCACTCTCACAAAACCTATGATGTAAATTGTTATGTAAATAATACAAGGTACCTATGCAAATAAAATCACTCATAAACCCTATACACTCATAAACCCTATATAGATATCAAAATATTTACTTATAAGTCTTGTTTACATAGACTTCTTAGTTATATATTGAAATGTTCCATGAATTGATTTTTATGAAAAAAGTCTGTTTATTTTTTATCATTTTGTGCAGAAATGTTCCCAGCTAATATGGTTTTATGAAAAATTGTCACAACTAATTTTTATTTTTTATAGAAAAATTGACAATCTTCATTTTATTTAAATTTTAATTTTAAAATACATTATTTTTAAAAGTAAAAACTAAATAAAACTAAGAAGAAAAGACTCAAATAATAATAGATTTATTTTTATTTACCTAAAACAAAAATAATTCTCATAATTGTGAAGGTCATTCTGATGGTTCTCCATAGCTACCATCAGATAAAACTTTGCGCACCCGAAAAAATCAGGTGCACAAAAATCAACTTCCATAAACTTGTTGATAATAACTTCCGGAAGCAATGGATTCTTTTCTTCGTTCAGGATCCCCCGTTCTTCGCATAAATCAACGAGCATTCCTACATTAAATTTATTAATAAAATTAAAAAATTAATAAAAATCAAATCTCTCTTACTAAAATCCTATTCCATTTTTTTTAGTTTCTCAATAATTGTTGAATTCATTTTATTTTTTTAAATTACAAGAAATACTAATGAAAAGCAATATATATATCCATAATAAAAAATGACACCGTAATATATTTATTATTTGAAATTTAAATATCTAAATTTTGATTGATATTTTTTGTAATTGAATTGTAAAAGGTTTGCATTCGTGTTGCGAATTTTTAATACAGTTGAATAAATTTGAAATAAAGCTATCCACATCTCCCTGGAAATTCAAATTTTAAAGACCAAGCATCATCATCTTCCTTGTTGAAAACACATTTACACGCAAAGGGTCATATTTTACAAGTCCTAGAGCTGGAAATAACTCTGGCTCAAACCAACAGTTGGCTATTCTTACTTATTTATACAAGTTTATTGAAACTTTCATATTTACGACAATGGATAGCTATTTTAATTGTAAATTTTTTATATCCTAGGGTTCAAATCATGCGGTTCCAATGGTTTCTCACAACCCATTATTCTACAATTTCCTGATCTGAAGAATATAATTGTAAATTTATCACTTTTGACTTGGAATTGACATGGTTTGCCTRTTGGAAAGCTCATTTGCTTTGTTACTTATTGCGACACTTCACCTCTGTAATTAATATTGATTATCATAATTAATGAGGAACATTGGGGTTTTGATGGATTTAATTAAATTGAATGAATAAATTAAAGGAAATCAAGATAAAGAAATGATAATCAATTTATTCTATGTACAAAATACCCTCATAAGTCTTATATTTCACAAACCTTATATATCATGGTTGCTGTGTAAATATTACAAGGTAACTATGCAACTAATATAACCATAGACCTTATAATACATGATAACTATGTATTTATACACTCATCATCCTTATAATTCTTATATTACACGGTTAATATTTAAATAATACAAGGTAACCACACAAATAATAAAATCATAAAACAGTAGGTAGATAGTAGAAGTCTTAGCCAGCACACATTTGGTGAACCCCTCCTCCTGACCTAATGAAATTTGATAGGATTAAGTGGCTATACATTTTCCTGTGTATTAAGTTGGGAAAAACGTTTTTTGGCTGGTTCGAATGAATTTGGTCCATTATTTCCTCGGGATTGGTAATGTAAATATAACACTCATAAAACTTATATTACACGGTTAAAATGGAAATAATATACTCATAAACCCTATAATACAAGGTTACTATGTATTAACACACTCATAATTCTTATAATACATGTTTGCTATGTAAATAATACAAGGTAACTATGCAAATCATATACTCGTAAACCCTATAATACATGGTTACTATGTATTAATACACTTATAATACATGTTTTTTATGTAAATAATAAACTACTAGTCCTTATAATACATGGTTACTATGTATTTATACACTCATAATCCTTCTAATCCTTATAATACACGGTTATTATATAAATATTAGACTTATAAACCGTATAATACACGGTTACTATGTAAATAATGCACACAAAACCATATATTAATTGGTTGTTATGTAAATAATATATTCATAAACCCCATATACTCATTAACCTTATACAATCATAGCAATATTTTCTTATAAGTTTTTATATAGACTTAATAGTACTATATGGAAAGGGTACATGAATTTATGATTTTTAGTGAAAAAATGTCTTATATTTTTATCACTTTTTATAAAATAGCTCACAGCGAATGTGTTCTAAGAAAAAGTTCTGTTTTTATGAAAAATGTCTGTTTTTATTTTGTAAAAACGTTCTATGTTTTTTTCCTTTTGCATAGAAAGTTGTTACTAAATATGTGTTTATTATACAAAAATTATATGACTAATGTTTTTTTTAGAGAATATTACGTAGTTAATGTTTTTCATATGAAAAAAGTTCTTTTTTATATGTTTTACATCAAATACTCAAAAGTACCATTACTTTCATTAAATTCATCAATTTAAACAAAATACAGCATTTTTAACCAAAATAAAGATTTTAAATATTACTTACAAAATAAACCAATCAAATTCAAGCCCTTAAAATAAAAAATCAAAGCACATTCGACATCCCACCATCTTCCCCATCACATTACCTTTCCAACAACCCATCAACTAACAAATTCCATCAAAAACATACAAACCTACAGCCTACCTAAAAACCACCCACAATAACTCATAAGCACTGTGCCGGTGCTCTGATACCCTAATAACGAAAACCATCCAACCAAACTCAACTGTCCTTTAGACAATATTTAGACCAAATTTTTGTCCAACCACAACCAAATCTTGAAAACTACAAAAAAATTATTTCCAAGATCTCCAGCTCCTGCTCCTCGTTTTTCCACTCTTACAGACACAACCACACACACAAACTCAACTTTACCTACTTTTTAAAAACCACCTTAGCAAACCAAACACACACA
>MQRL01648509.1:0-11755 GCA_001938525.1 Dugesia japonica
AAAATGTAAAATGTAAAATATCATATGAAAAATGTCATATGTCAAAATAAAAATACACGAAGTGACAAATAAAATGTCAAAATAAAAATACACAAAGTGTCAAATAAAAATACACAAAATGTCAAATGTCAAATGTAAAATGTTTCATATTAATTCTATAGAAACTACAAACATAATGAAATAATATTTAAGAGGAATATATAAAATTTAAAGAGGAAAAAAACAATTATGAATAAATTATTCCTATAGAAAATGAGTACTCAAATATTTAAATGTAATAATTGTCAAAAGAATTTTAAAAATCTATCGGGGTTAAAAGCCCATGAAAGATCTAAAAAATGTAATACACCAATTGAACAATTTCAATGTCAAACATGTCGTAAAAAATTTAATTCTAAAAATAATTTAGATGAACATTTAAATGCAACAAAATGTGGAAATCGTGGAATTGTTTCATTATTCTGTGAAATATGTAACAAACGATTTTTAAGATAAAATCATGCAAGAACACATTACAATTCTGATAGACATAAAAAAATGTTACTTGATAAATCAAAAGTTAAAGAAGAAATTAATTTAAAAGAGGGAATTAGAGATATTCTAAGTAAATATAAAAATTATGAAATTAAATATTTAAAAGGTGTAAAAGTAGAAATGAAATTAAATGTAGATGAAATATTTAATGAACCAATTAGAGATCTTAACATATTTTATAAACAAGTAAAAGAAATTATTACTAAATATTTTAATTTCGCCAAACAGATAATTGTTAGTATGGGTGTTAAATGTAGATATGGAAAATCAATAAATAATGAATATGTTGAAAGAGATTTTACATCTTATTCAATCAATAAAAATGGTGTCAATGAAATATTTAATGAATTAGATAAATATATAGAAGATAAAGATAGAGAGGGAAGTGGATGGTCAATGTCGCACATTATAGATTTTACATTAGATCTTTCTAAATATCAATCATTAGCAGGCGCGACTTATTGTAAATTGCCATTTAAAAAATCTGGTGTAATAAATATAGAAAATAAAGATGACAAATGTTTTCTATATTCAATTTTAGCCCACAAATATTTAAATTCTAACCCCACATATGTAAGTAATTACATTTCTCATTTATCAGATTTAAATTATAATGATTTTGAATTTCCAATGAAAATTAGTAATATAAGCAAATTTGAAAAATTAAATAATTATCAAATTAATGTGTTTAGTGTTAATGATAATAAGAAACTTGAACCACTGCACATTTCACATTATATAAGAAATCCTAATCAAGAAGAAAATAAATGTAACTTATTAGTATATAAAGATCACTATATTTTATGTAGAGATATAACAGTATTTTTTACATCAGCAAGTAGAAACACAAATTATCCATGCATCAGTTGTATGAATTGTTACTCAAGAGAAGCGGTATTAAATATACATCAAGATGCGTGTATTAGGCATAAACCTAATAACATTATTTTTGAATATAAAAATTATTATTCATTTAATAAATTTTACCAGAAAAATAAAATTCCATTTATAATAATTGGTGATTTTGAAACATATACAAATTCTATTACTAAAAAACAAAAAGCTTTGTCTTTAGGTGTTTATTTAAAATCAGATTATCCACAATTATTAAAAAGCAAATATTATGAATTCTTGGGTGAAAATATTTATGATGAATTCTTTAAATTTTTAGAAGAAGTTAATAATGAATTAAATGAAATAAAAGATAACAAATTATTTAAAACATATTCAGGCACAAACCATCCAGAATATACATTTGACACTAAATGTTATTATTGTAATAATTTAATATATGACACCCCAGTTAAGGATCATAACCATTTTAATGGTGAATTTAGAGGATGGGCATGTAATAAATGTAATGAAAATGATCTATCAATTAAAAATTTATTTATTCCATTTTACTTTCATAACGCATCAGGTTATGATAATCATTTATTCTTTAGAGAACTAATGACTAAATTTCAAAGTAAAGTAAAAAAGATAATACCCCACAGTAGTGATAATTACATTTCATTTCAATTTAAAAATATAAAATTTTTAGATTCGGCTAGATTTTTACCTTTTACATCTGTGGAAGTAATGGGTAAATTGTTAACTCAATCAAACAATTACCCAATATTAACATCATTTAATTTAAAACCTAAAAAGGCATTATTTCCCTATGAATATGTAAAAGGGGAAAATATTCAAGAAATAGAAGAATTATTAAAATCAAATCGAACACCAACTAGAAATGATTTCTTTAACACTTTAACTCAAAAAGAAATATCTAACAATGAACATGATGAATTTTTAATAGATTATTTAGATTATAAAAATATGTGGCAATACATGTTACACTACATGAAATTGGATGTATTAATATTAACTGATTTTCTAGAAAACTTTAGAGACTCATGTATTAATAATATTTTAAAACTAGATCCGTGTTATTCATATTCAGCACCAGGTTATGCGTGGGAAACTGGAATGCTAAATGTAAATGTTAAACTTAAATATGCCAAACCCGAAACTTATGATATTTTCTTAATGATTGAAGAAGGAATTAGAGGTGGATATTCTGGTGTGTGTGGCAAACGTCAAGTATTTTCACACAATAAAAATAAAGATCCGCATACTAGAGAAGTAAATAAAACACAGTTTGAAGATTTAATAAAAATTATAAATTCTGGTCAAATAATCTCTGATGAATATCTTGATGATATATTTGAAGACACATTTATAAAATATTTAGATGAAAATAGTTTATATGCCAGTTGTATGACTAGACCATTACCAACTGGTGAACTTATTGAATGCTCTGGGTTGGGTCCCTCTGGGTTAGAATATGAAATGTCAAATGATAACATTAATTTTATTTATGAAGTCAATCTAGAATATCCACCAGAAATACATGATAGAACTAAATATTTCCCACTTGCACCAGAAAGAATTAATATTAGACCTTAGATGTTAACCAATTACCAATTAAGTTTTAACAAGAAAATATTAAAAGATAATATTAAATTAACACTTAATCAATTAGACAAGAAAAATTATGTATGTCTAGGATCAACATTAGATTTATATTTAAAATTAAGAATGAAACTAAAAACAATTCATAAAAAAATTAAAATGCCAACATCTACATGGTTTAAAAATCATGTTCATAAATTAATTGCATTAAGAAAAGAATCTAAAAGAATAAATGACGTGTTTGGTGATTACATTTACAAATTAATGTTGAATGCGTTCTATGGTAAAACACTAGAAAATATCAGAAATAGATGCAATGTTGAAATTGTAGATAATGAGAAAGATTATCAAAAGTTTGCAAGTAAAACGACTTTTAAATCAAGCAAAATTTTTACAATAAATGATTCTGACGAAGCAGAAATTGCAGCAATGAATATTGAAAAAGGCAATTTAAAATATAACAAATTTCCATATATTGGATTCACAATACTTGAACAAGCCAAACAAGTAATGTATGATTTTATATACAATCAAATGGATCCATTAATTGGTAATGAGAATTATAAAATTCATTATTCAGACACGGATAGTATATTTGTTGAGATAAAACATAAAGATAATTTAGAGTGATTACAAACTTTACTAGGTAATGAACTATTTCAGATGAAGGATGAATTACCCAATTCTGAAATAAATCAAGCCAATTTTATAAAAGCAAAATCTTATGCTTATTCATATAGCGCAGCCCACACAGGACAAACGGGTTATGACTCTAGAAATAAAGGTGTTAAGAAAAATAATAAATTATTAATGCAAGATTTTGATAATGTATTAAAAGATCCAAATAAAATAATTAATGGGGTAAATTATTCTTTAAAATCAGAATTACACGAAATTGAATTAGTAGAACAAAATAAAATAGCATTAATGGCATATGATGATAAGCGAATTATAGAAGATAATGGAACAACAACATGGTAACATGGAAATCAATATTATTGTGAAAAATGTTACATGTGCCATTTAAGATTAGACAAAATAAACGGAACATTAAATTTTTAATATAGAAAAATGACAGATAATCCAACAGAAGAAGAATTAGAAAAAATAGTTAATTCTAAAAAATGTAAATCTGTAAAGATAAATGGTAAAAATTATTATATCTCTAAGAAAGTTAAAGATGAATTAAAAAAACAAAAACAAAGTAAAGAAGGTGGATTTGCATTTCTAGCTGCAATACCAGCAATAATTGGTGCGTTAGCAGGAACTGCTGGAATTGCATCTGGTATTGCATCTACTGTAGCCAGTTCAAAAGAAGCAATTAAACATCAAAAAGAGATCGCAAAGCTAGACTCTGTACAAAAAGCCCAAAACACAAACAACAGAAAGCACAACATTTGGTAGTGGTTTATATCTTAATCCATATAATGGTAATGGATTATATCTAAATCCATATCAAGGAAACGTAATACATAAATATTTTAAAAATATTAATTCTAACATGAAAGATGTAACAAAAAACTTTAAAGATGGAATACAAATAATTAAAAATGGAAATGGTTTATATTTAGCACCATGGAAAAATGGCGAAGCCCAAAATGGGCAAGGCATTTATTTAAATCCTTATAGAGTGAAACATGAATACTGAACAAGTTAATGAAAGAATTAAAGAATTAAAAGCATTAATTAAAGCTCAACAAAATTATAATGATTTTTTCTGTGGTAATGTTATTGAATCTAGAGAATTACAAAATAATTTATCCACTTTATAACAACCAACAATAAAAGCAATTGAAAAAAGTAAACCATTAAAAGAAGAACCAAAAATAATAGATGATGAAATAATAGAATAACCAACAATAGATTTATTCACTAAAGATGTAATTACTAACATGTTAATATCTAAAACTGTATTTCCATTTTCACCAAGTAATTTAACAGTTAATAATGAAGTTCTATCACCAACAATAATTCCTATAATTGATATGGTAATTTTAAAACCAGATAATAAAAAAAAAGATTATTTTATGATAAAACAAACGTTGCAATATTTTTCTATTCAACTAAAGGTGTAAAACATTTAGCAATAAATAATACAATTTATGAAGATGAATATGAAGATGAATTTGTTGATGAAATGATGGGTAATTTTAGTACTTCTTCTAAACTAAATAATCCTATAAAAAGGTTTATAGCTAAATATTTAACAGAAATAATAAAACCACCCGGGAGACATACTTATTGTCAATATTTAAAATCAATAATTGATTTAAATTTTAAATCAAAAAGTAGACAAACAAGTAAAATTGATCCAGAAGATGTTAGTCTTGCTTTAGAAAAAGAAAAAGAAAGCACAAAGAAAGAGGGTGAAAGCACTACGCCGGCCTCCGGACAAGCTCTTAAGTACGAAGTCCATAAAGGACAAAATCTTAAATTAAATCCTCTAGCATTATTTGAAAAATTAACATTATTAGTTTCAGCTGTAAAATCTGGACATGATAATCTTAATGAAGATATTAAAAAAGTATGTAAAAAATTAAAGATGATTGGTTTAATATCTAACATGATTTATGATAAATATAAAACTAAATATTTTTCATCTAAGAAATGAGTCATCAATTCTTAGTTGTTGGTAAAGAACAAGATTTAGTAATGGATTTGAAATATCCTATAGAATTAGATTCTGAGTATGAACTTGGATTATTATGTTTTAGTGTTTACAATGTTATTTTTAATGTAACAAAATTAAATAATAAATTTACTATTGATAGTAAAGAATATACACTTGAACCTGGATCATATGAAGTTAAAGAAATATCAGAAAAATTAATAAAAAAATATGGAATAGAAGTTACACCCGATATATCAACTGCTAAATGTATCATGAATACAAAAAAGATATTAACTTTTGATGATAAATCTTTCTTACATAAAATCTTAGGTTTCTCTGTTAAAACTTATCAACCTGGTGAATACTTATCAGATAATAAAGTTGACATTTCAAATATTAATACAATAAATTTAACATGTAACATTGTTTAAGGTAATTATGTAAAATCTGAAACGGGTGAAACAGAACAAATGAATTTATTACATTCATTTCCAATTAACTCAGTTCCATTTGGTTAAAAAATTTTAGAAAGACCATCAACAACAATTTATTCTAAAATTAATACAAATTACATTTCAAGATTAAAATTTAATGTTGTAGATGAACATTTTAACACTATAGATTTTAGCCAAGAACTAATTACAGTTTTAGTTCATCTACGTAAATATCGATTATAAGAAATAGATGTCAGATTATAACTTATTAGATTTCTTAAAAACATTTGGTAATAATACAACTACAAATTTTGATTTATATTCAATTGCAAACTTTTTAGATCTGGATTTAGAAATTTATATGAAGAATGAGATCCAGGAGCTTGCGACTGGTAAGGATTATATTTTTAATTATCAAAATTCAAATCAAAATGGAATACATTGGACCGCCCGTAAAGGCGCCTATTATTTTGATTCTTTTGGTTTAAAACCTTTAGATTAAATTGAACCACATGTAAAAGTTTATAATGAAATTCAAGTGCAACATTTTGGAACTAAAATATGTGGTGTATTATGTATTTACTTTTTATATAAGATGGAGTGTAACGACAAAGATAAAACATTTGACATGATAATATCCGAAATGAAAGATTTATATGATAAATTAGATATAAGAAAAGAGCGTGCGCAAAACCATAAAGGAGAATAATGAATAAGTTTGGTGAAAGTATTCATGGTGTTAATACAACACAAATATAAAAAACTATAGATGCTAAAATTAAAATATCAGATGCACAAAATGAAAGTAAATTTGTAAGTGAAACAGGTGACACAATAACAACTTTAAAAATAACAGAAGATCCAAAAGATCTCTCAGATGCGGTTAATTTAAAGTATATTAAAGAGTTAGAAAATAAATTACAAAGTCATGAATTTTTACTAAAGTTTTAAAGATTGATAAATTTACAATTAGTAAAACATATTTACAATTAAAGCCGATGAATTAAACAAATTAAATAATATTGATTTCTCTAAAGAACTTAATACTATAAATGATAAAATTAAAAATTTAACAAAGAACTGTAATTAGGATACATTTGGTAATATTGATTCTGATATTAAAAGAATAAATCAAATACTTTTCCCATTTAAAAGAATTGATTTAAGTTCTAATTTAAAAAAATTAAGTGATCGTGATTTATCTGGAGAACAACGTGGTGATTTAAGTAAGAAAATTAAAAAAGATATTTTAATGTTAGATAATAAAATTATGAAATTACCTCTTGATTTGGATAAGAAAGCATTTGACCAATATTTAAATAATATTAATGTTATTAAATTAAATATAGAAGATTTTAGATCTAAAATCAATAAAATACTTAATGAAATTAAACCAATAAAATTAAGACAACGTAAAATTTTTGATGATAGAATTAATGTTTTATTTGAAACTTATAAAGAAACACTTTTGGATTTATCACTTAAAAGTTTAAAAGAAATAATTGATAATTACTTACCTTATGTTTTTATAAAAATCAACAAAATAATATTTCCAATTACATGTTATGAAAAACATGAAACACTTCCTCAATTTAGTGTTATGAGTAAATATGTTCACAATTTAGATTTTAAAAGAAAAGGTATAATGAAACTTGTGTCAAATATTCAATATTTTTATCTTGAAGAATCTTTAACTATTATTTTACACACAAAGATAAATGAAAAAATTAGTATAGGTATAATTGGTTATTGTGATATTGAAAATATTTTTTATACTATTAAAATTAACCAATTATACTATAGATTTATATATGTAAAATCACAAAGTAATTATATTGATATTTTTAGAGAAAGCACTGAAATTAATGAAGATGTAAATATAAATTTTATTGAGATAAATTTACCACAAGGAATTTATTTACAGGATTTAAGTGTTAGATTATTTAAAATAGAAATTGTTGATAGATTAAATAAAGAATTTAAAAGAATAAAACCAAATCTTCACAAAATTCATGTTGATAAAATTAATGTTTTATTTAAAAATAATAATATTAAAAGTTCAAAAGAAATAATTTATAATTACTTACCTTATGTTTTTATACCAAGTAATAATTCAATATTAACAAGTAACTGTTATCAAATTATTCCGCAATTTCATATAAATGATCAAGTAAAGAATATAGATTTTAAAAGAAAAGGAAGAATGATAAATCAAAAGGGTTTTTATCTTGATGAATCTTTTTCTGTTAAATTAGATGTTAACATTAATGAAAAACTTTGTATATTTATAGAAGGTATATGTGAAAAGCGATTTATTTACATTATTAAAATTAATAATATAGCAATAGCAACAGAATATTATTTTACACCTGAAACCGAAAAAATAGTAATTTATCGTGAAAGTACTGATATAATAAAGATGTAAAAATAAATTATATAGAAATAATTTTACCATAAAAAATTTATTTAAATCATTTAATTATTAAAACATATAATTTTAAAATTTATGAAGAATTAAGTAAAGAATATAAAAGAATAAAACCAACCCTACATAAAATTTATATTGATAAATTTAATATTTTTTCTAAAACTTATAACACTAAAAATATAAAACATTTAATTGATAATTACTTGCCATATTCAAATACATCCTCCAGACAAATATTATTTTCAATAATTCTTATGAAAAAAATGATAATCTTCCTTATTTCACTGTTATAGAGAAATATGTATATGATTTTGATTTTATGAGAAAAGGTGGAATTAAACATACAACATTTAATGATCATTATTTTAATATTAAAGAATCTTTAATTATTTCTTTACATACAAAATTAANTAGAAAAGTTAGTATAAGTATAGATGGTTTTTGTGAAGTTCCAAAATTTAATTATATTATTAAATTTAATAAAATTGCAGTATCATTTTTATATGTTAAACCTAATGATAATCTTGTTAACATTTATCGCAAGTGATGAAATTATGAAAGATAATAATATAAACTTTATACAATTAATTTTCCAAAAAGGAATTTATTTAATGAATTTTAATGTTAAATTTCTTGTGGATAAATTTCCTGAATTATTAACAAAAGAATATGAAAAAATAAAACCAGAACTTCATAATATTCAAATAAAAAGAATTGATCTTTTAATAAAAGAATATCTTGAAATTGGTGATGAGTTAACATTAAAAAGTATAAAAGAAATAATTGATAATCACATACCATTAGACACAGCGTATTATGAAAATCCTGATTTGTTCTGTTTTGGGGTGGTTTTCAGAGAACAACTAAAACCTTTTTATCGTATTAATGAAAAAGTAGAAAGAATAGATTTTAAAATAAAAGGAAAAACATTAAATTTAAATAAAATGCCACATTATTATATTGAAGAGTTGTTTGTTATATCTCTAAAGACAATTTCTACTTTAAATAGTTTTAAATATGATGTGGTGGGTTATACCGAACTTAATAAATTTACTTATACTATTAAAATAAATAATATTCCTAAATCATATATTCAAGAAGTATTTAAAAATAATTTTTTTATTGAAATAAAGTTTAATGAAAATATTAACTTTATAGAAATAACTTTACCTAGAGGAATTTATTTAACGAATATTTTTCTTAAATAAAATGGGGAAAATATATCCTAGTTTGTCTGAAGACTATACAAATTGTCCGGAGTCCAACTTTACTATTTTAGATTTAAAAAATAAACTGTCAATGTCAAGAATTAGAGATTTTGAAAATGACTTATACTTTATAAAAGATAAAATTAGACATTATAAGAAAATACATAAAAGATGGAACAGAATAGATTCAGGTATAAAATATACACAAATAGGTGTTAGGGCTATAATTGGAATTGGTGGTGTTATATTAATTACTCCAATTGGAATTGCACTTGCTACAATTGGTATACCAATAATTACTGGTGCAATTTCCATGTTACCTGTAATTGGAACATTAAACACTTCACTTATTAAATCGAGAAAAGAAAAATATGAAAAGTTAATAATTAAGCTTGAGGCCGTTAAAAATAAATTATTTCTATTTTAACAGAAAGCAGTACATGAGGAAATATTAACTGATGATCAATTATTAATTTTTAAAAATATGATAAATGAAGTTCATGAATTAATATCTGGACATAAACATGCAAGCGAAGCGACCCACCGTGAAAGTTTAAAAATGTTAGTTGAAAATCAAACTAAAGTTATAAATGAAATGAAAATAAAGCTAGGAATATAAAATGTAAAATATAAATTTGACACACACGCGTCTCAAATTTTATACTTAAGAAATGGAAGATGTAATAAGTAAAATTGAACAAGTAATACCTAAAATTAAAAATGGTGAAAAGTTAAAAAAAGAATTAAAAGGTTTAATAATAACACTTGATAATTTAATTAGTTCTGAATCAGAAGATGAAATATTTATTGAAGAAGAATATATTGAAATGAAACATGAACAAGATGAAACTGATAATGAAATAGAATCAATTGTATCTGAATCTGAATCTGAAGGCGCTGAGCTGGACTCCGTACAATCTGAATCTGAATGTCCAGAGGTTGGTGAAGCGCAAAATCAAATAGTTAGATTTAACATTCAAGAATCAGATAATTTAGTAATTATTACTAATCCTGATAATTTATCAGTATTAAAAAGAAATACATTTAAAGAATTACCAGATTTAGAAGAATTTGATCCACCTAAATTTTATATGAAAATTAATCCAAAAGCAACACGAACTATTCAAATGGCAAGTGGACAAATTAAAGATGTAGAAAATAAACAATTAGTTAATAGGCAACTGATATTACCATTACCAATTGCTAAAAATGAAAAAGATACAATAAAAAGAACAATAAAAGATGGAAAAACAATAAGAGCAAAATATTATCCAACAGATAATGAAGATGATGTTAAAATGGCAATAAATAAACCAACTACTTTTAGAATGGAACTTTATAATTCATTTAATAGCAACAAAAGATTTAAAGTTCCATTAAAAGATATTAAAATAGAAGAATTTAGAGAAAATTGTGCAGTATTATCAACAGAAAGTCCAACTGAATTATTACATGAATATAAGAGATGAATAATCAATTAGTAATGTTTAAACGTGGAACATTATATTCATATGCTATGTTAGGTGCAATATTATACACTTTAAAATTAAGATTTAAAAGTGAAAATAAGAAAAAACATTATAATGATTTTTTAGATTATATAGCAGGATGTGGATATGCTCATACAATGAGTTACATTAATAGATAAATTAGATTTGCTAAGATAGTAAGAAACGTGGCCGGGTATTATTGAAAGTAATTTATCATTTAGAAAGATTCAAGAACATTTTAATGATATTGAAGATATAATAGCTTCTGAACATCAAATAATGTTTGATATAAATAATCGAATAGAAGCACGAAGACAAATCACCCAAAAGTAAATTACCTAAGGGGGACCCATCTAAATTTCATCAATTAAATGTAACACCCAAAGTGACCCACCTAAATTTCATCAGTCAAACAAATCATCTAACATCTCATCTGATTCTTTATTTAAGTAAAAATAATTATATTTAACTTTCCAGTGGAGATTTACTTCATAATCATATTCCAACTTGTTAGTAAAAATATCAGTTTTATTTAACTTGAAAAAAATATAACAATTAGAATTATTTCTGATAGAGTTTTTATCTAAATGGTA
>MQRL01648552.1:11677-24652 GCA_001938525.1 Dugesia japonica
GATAAAACAGATTTTTAACTAATTTCGCTTCTTTTTTATTTTAAAATTAATTAATTTTCTTTCGTTAATTAATTATTTTCCATACCGCTTTTTTTTGTTGTTTATTATTAAATTAATAATTGTTCTTAATTTTCAACCGTAGGTTGCTTTTATGTTACCCAGTTCTTCATATTCATCTTGGATTTTAATTCGTTCTCTTCTAATGATGCTTACAGGTTTTATATTTCATTATTGATAACTATAGTGGTTCTGCTACCCCTTTTCTGTTGATTTGGTTTTTCGGTCCTATTCCCGTTTAGTGGGTGTTTCACCCCAACAATAATATTCGATGCTCCATGGACAGTATTAGCATTAAATATTCCCTGGGCAATATTGATATTTAATATTCCCAGCGCGATATTAATATTAGTTGCTCAGGTTTCATACTAATATATGTTCAATGGCTCATACTATTAGTTGCTTTAGGGCTCATACTGTTGGTTGTTCAATGGCTCATACTATTCGTTGCTCAAGGGCTCATACTATTGGATGCTCCCTGGCTCATACTATTAAATGCTCTGAAATTAGAAAATCCCTGAACAAATCTTTTAATTCTCCTGACATTTGATGTTCACAGTTTCATTAATATTAGCTTCTCACCAAAAGAAACGATTAATATCCCAAAGAAAACCATTTTCAATATTTATGTTTAAGTAAAATTGCTCTTCGTCTTAATAATAATAATTAATGAAATCCGTATACTATTTGTATTCTAAGTAAACTTATTATTAATAATATTATTAAAATTATTTTCATACATTGTTTCAATAACAGTTTTGTTTGAATTTCTTACCATTACATTACATCATTCGACATGTACAGTCTGACGGAACGAATCCACCAAGGTCCGTTAGCATCCAATCGAGTCAGTTCATAATTTAACTTACCGATCAGCTTGTGTAGTTTGAACTAGACTAAGCTCGATTAAAGCATGTGCATCTCTGGTTCACATCCGGTTTCAAATATACATTGCTACAATGGTATAACCATTATAAGATAAAACTGTTAGTCGTCATCGCCAATATTTGGCTAGACTCATATCTGCAAAATGGTAAAGAATTAAAAGTCAACTGTTATTGAATAAATCTTTAAATTAAATCATTTAAGAAAAGCATTACTAAAAAAGTCATTAAGTTAAATCATTTAAGAAATAACATTACTATTTAAATAAAATTTAATCCTTACTTATTGTCAAAGTTCACAGTAATGATTATAAATCGTAATAACTTACCATATCTCCAATAACTTTAATCAAATAATTAAGAATTTATAACGTTTACAATTATCATCTGAAAATCAATTTATTAACTTAAAAGAAATTATTAATTTAAAATTGTTAACTTTAAATAAAATCATTACGAAATTTATTACCGTTTAATTTAAATAAAATAAATCCTTACTTATTTTCATAACTTATCAAATTTTATAATAATATTGATCACAATAAATTTTCATATTTTATGTATTACAAATCATAATAGGTTTTCCTAAATAATCTAAAATAAAATTAATAATATAGCAAATTAAATACAAAATCTTACTTGATATTGTTAAAATGGCGAAATAATGATGAAATAATATGAAATTATTCCATTCAAGTCATATTTAATTAATATGTTTAAACAAAATTATTTAATAATAAATAATTGTTTGACATATTTTAATTAATATAATTTAACAAAAAATCAATTTTAAAAAACATTAATTCTGTATGATCAATTTAAATTTTAATTTATATTAATTTTTTAACTGTTTAGTTTTAATTCGTATTAATTTAAAGCTGCTAAACTTTGATTCAAATTAATTTCGAACTGATAAATTTTAATTTGTCTTAATTTTAAACTGTTTAATTTTGATTCCTAATAATCATAAGCTGCTTAACTTTGATTCATATTAATTTCAAGCTGTTTAATTTTGATTTGTATTAATTTAGAACTGTATAATTTTGATTCTTGTTAAATTTAAACTGTTAAATTCTTATCTTAAATGTTATGAATTTTAAGGTTTATAATGAAAGTTGTATTTTCAATGACGAGTTCTTTACTTTCTATATAGTTGTCTCTAATTTTCTATGATAACTCGTGTATTTACCATAATTATAATTGTATATTCTATGATGAAGTGTCTATCTTTTGTAATGAAACTATAATTTTCCATGACAAAGTGATTATTTTCCATGTTGAAGTGTTTATTTTCAATAATGAATATTATATTTTACACGGTGACTTAGAAATTTAGTGTGTTTTAGAATTTATGTGATGAAATGTAATTTAATAGAGTTGACTTTGAAATTTCAATGTGATGAACTATATTTTTAGTGTGAGGGATTATAAGTTTCACTGGGTGGTTTGAAATTTTATCTGAGGACTTAGCGATTTTATTATCTTCTATGTAATCTTTGAATATTATTGAATACTTCTGTATAATTTATAAAAATTTTTAATAGAAATACTTCTATGTATTTTTAAATAAATTTAATGACTTCTATATAACTTTAGCACAAAGAATTATAATTTTTATGTACTGGTTTAGAAATTTAATGTGTCTACTGAAAGTTTTACTGGGGTTGAATGAAATTTTCTGAGAATGAAAATTTTAGTAAATTGTGCTACAATTCTGTGTGATGGATTGTAATTTTAGTGTGATAAATTATATTTTTTATGTTGGCTTAGAAATTGTATGTGTTGACTTAGAATTTTACTTGTTCAGTTATATGGGTTGAATTAGACTTTAGTGAGACAAATTATAACTTTAAAGCGTTAAATTAGAAATTTCAATGTGATGAACTATATTTTTGTGTTACATTATAAGTTTAACTTGTTGGTTAGAATTTTTATGTGTTGACTTAGAATTTTGTGTAATGAATTATAATTTCAATGTAATGGATTACAGTTATAGTGCGACGGAATATAATTTTTATGTGTTAACGTAGAAATTTTATGCGTTAAAACTTAGAACTTTATTTGTTGAGTGTTAATTTTTATGGGATAAATTAGACTTTTGTGAGATGGATTATAATTTTAAAGCGTTCACTTAGAAATTTCAATGTGAGGAATTAAACTTTATTGTGATGGATTACAAGTTTTACTTGTTGGTTAAATTTTTATATGTTGACTTATAAATTTTATGTAACAAATTAAAAATATGTGCATATTTAGATATTTTATGTGTTGGCTTAAAGTTTTATGAGATGTCTAAGAATTTTGTGTAATAATAGTAATTTTAATGCAAGGATTATAAGTTTTATGTGTTGACTTAGAATTTGGTGTAATCAAATATAATTTCAATGTAATGAATTACAGTTTTAATGCGATGGATTGTAATTTTTATGCGTTAAAACTCAGAATTTTACTTGTTGAGTGTTAATTTATATGGATTGGATTAGACTTTTGTGAGATGAATTATATATTTTAAATATTGACTATTAATTTTTTTTGGACTAGAAATAGAATTTTGTGTAAATGAATACTATTTTAGTGTCCCGAAATGTAATTTTAGTGCGATAGATTATAATTTTTATATGTTGACTTAAAGATTTCACATTTTGAGTGGTAATTTTGTGTGATGGCTTAGAATTTTATGTGACAGAATATAATTTTAGAATACGGATTAATATTTTTAAAGCGATGATTTAGAAATTTCAATGAGATGAACTATATTTTTAGTGTGATGGATTATAATTTTTTTTGTGATGGAATATAATTTAATGTGTGAATTAAACGTTTTGTGTGTAGACTTAGACATTTTATTAACTTCTTTGTAATTTATGAAAATGTTTAATGACCTCTATGTAATCTTTGAAAGTTATTGAATACATCTAAGTAATCTATGTTACTTTTAATGACTTCTCTATAAGTTTAGTGCGATGGATTGTAATTTTTGAATTGGCTTAAAGCTTTTAAATGCTAAGTGTTAATTTTTTATGTGTTGGTTTAGAAAATGTATTTCTAAACTTTTAATTTTTGTGATTGAATACAATTTTAATGTGATGAACTATAGTTTTTATGTGTTGACGTAAAATTTAGTATGTCGGAATGTAATTTAATATGGTGGGTTACAATTGTAATATGTTTGATTGAAATTAGAATGTTATGAGTTCTAATTTTCAAATTAGGACTTTCAATTTTATGTGTAGAACTTATAGAAATTTGATTATATTTGTATAATAGTATAAAATTTATATGTCTTTATGATAATATCATTATAAAATCCTAAAAGAACTATAGAAAGTCCTTAAATCATATACTCAAAGACTTATTATTTCAATGATATAAGATATTCCCCGAACAATATAAATGTTGAATTTCCTCTAGGGCAATATTAATATTAATAGTAATGTTAACATCCCCTGGACAATTTTAATGTTAATGTTAATATCCCTTGGATAATATTAATGTTAACGTTAACATCCACTGGGCAATATTAATATTAATATTATCGTTAGAATCCACCTGGTAATATTAATGTTAATATCTTCTGGACAATATTTGGATCATGATGTTCTCAAATGATGTTAGATATAATGAGAGTTAGTCAGTTACAGTGTGATAAAGCCAGTTGAGAGTGATAGAAAACTTATTGTGTGTATGATAATTTTATTGAAGAGAAAGATTTCCAGTGTGAAGTGGAAGAGTACCAGTAGAGAGTGTAGAATATCAATAGAGAGTAGGAGAAGACCAGCTGATAGTGAGTGAATACCGATGAATAGAGGGAGAAAACCAGTGTATAGTGTCAGAAAACTTGTAGAGAGTATGTGTATACTAGTTGAAGCAATTAGTAGTATGAGGCATGATCATATATTAGTATGAAACCTGAGCAACTAATATTAATAGCGCCCTGGGAATATTAAATATCAATTTAGCCCAGGGAATATTTAATGTTAACATTGTCCGGGGAGCATCGAATATTATTGTTAATATTGCCCGGCGCTGCTAATGTTAATATTGCTCTGTAAAAATATACATTAAAAAAAAGAAATCGTTAATTTTACTTTAAAGAAAAATTTCACTTCATTTAAACAAAAAGCCATTTAAATCTTTTAATTTAAACAAAAATAAACTATTTTATCTCATTAAAACTAATAATAAATAATTTTAAACAAGAAAACATTAAACAAATACATCAATTAAAACAAAGGTTTGAATTACGTAACCATGACATCACCATGACGCAGCTATGACATCATCATTACATAATCACAAAAGCATCATGTAATCTACACTCACACAAAATTGCGACCAATCAAAACGCTTAAAATCGGGCACAGTATAAAAAGAGTGGATACTGTGACCGTGCTGACCTATCCAAAAAACAATGACCAATCAAAACACTTAGAAATCGGGCACCGTAAAAAAACATGGGGATATTGTGCCTATGCTGACCTATTCATCTTCTATAACTTATACTAAAATATCCAGTATAAAATTAAATTACTACATTCGTTGGATTATTACATCAACTGTCACAATATTAACAAGCTTTTAATTTCAATTTCATTTTTGTTTGTTCGTAAATATTTCTCACTTGTTTGTGTTATCGTAATTTCTGATAAAGAATTTATATGAAAAAGTAAAATGTTTATTTTCACTTTTATTTCAGCTTTTTCTATTGATTGGTTATTTGTCGTTTTTGATACTTTTCAGTTTTTTTCAATTTTACTAGAAATTTCTGTACATTTTTGAATTTTATCTAAATGACTATAATAATTGTAAATTAATCAAAATCACGTTTGTCATTAATCTCCAAACAACTTTGGATGTTAACAACCAAAACTTTATTAAAAAGTTCTAGTTATACTAAAAAAAAATTTTCCCGCATTGTTGAGATGTCTTTGGGATTGCACAAAGTTAAATCTACAATATTGTGAGTTTAATTTGATTTTTTGAAAAGAAAATTGAAATCCAACTGATAAGTATAATTAATATTGTACGCGTTGCCTCGTTCNTTAATATATTTAATATAAATAAAACAATATGGATAAAATATATTATATAGTCGTCCTTAATTTGTTAAAATAAAAATTACTTTTTTTAAACATTTATTCACGTTCAATAATACAATACAAGCGTTATGATTTTTATCTTTTGGTCTGTAACTATAGAAGTCTTAGACCATTTTTAAATATTTTTATTGTATGTTTTAAGTGAGAATTATATCGCTATTTATATTAGTGATTGTACATCAAATGTTTAATGTTTATTTAAAATAATAAATGTCTTCGCTAAAATGATCTTGCAAAAATAAAAAATTTCTATAATTTTTATAAAGTGCACATGGAAATTTACCATATAAAATTTCATAATAATTATAAGGAAATAATTATTAATTAATAATTTCAGCCAATAGAAAGTGATTAAATTGAATATTAAAATTGAATTAATTTTAATCACTTATAATTTTATAATGTAACATGTGTTGTAGTAGTGAAATAAATTATGTCTAAAAATATTAGTTGTGATTTGGAAAATGAATTATCAATTTAAGATTTACCTAACATGGTGGCAGCGGTTAAAACCGATTCTATCACAGGTTATTACCGAATGTGTTATGTAGAGGAGATTGTTGAGAAATTAATCAAGCGGTGCGAATTTTATTTTGACAGAACAGGAGAGATTAGTTTCTTGTTTGTTAGATGATGAATTGTAGGATGAATATGTAAAAACGTTTAAAAAGTTGAAGGTTTTCAGGCTCGTATATGTATGGAATTTGAGAAAGAGAATGATGTCATTAAAGACTTTCAAAATTTGAAAAAATGGTGTTAGTAGATCGAGTAGAGAAAATCAGATAAAAAATTATGGTTTTTCTAAAACATACAATTTTTATTAAAATTTAGTTAATTAAGACAAACTCATTTTTAATGTACCCGAGAGAGACTTATATTATTATCATATGAAATTAACTCATTTTAATGGAATTATACTCTAGGGAACGATTGATTAATTGTCTAAAAATTTTAACCAATTAAAAAGCCTGAAATTATTACCAATTAAAAAGCCTAAAAATTATCATCATCTAAAAACTTTGAAAAATTTAACCAGATAACAAGCAAATGAAACAGAAAACTCAATCAGATTTTCATTAAATACATTTTTTAGTTTGAAAATGACTTTATCTTATTATTTAGTTTAACACTGTTTTTCTTCTAATTTTTATTGTTCTTCGGGATATACTTCAATATTTAGTTTGTTTTTTCTATATAACTTTTTATCTATATGGTTTGGTAATTTTAGGTTATTTCCCTACTGGCCGTAAAATTTCATATCTAATAGCATCAATTTCTATACATTTTGAGTGACGTTTGATATTTTCGAAAAATGTTACCAAACCCGGGAGGACAGTTGTATATCTTCGCTAGGAAGCCTTTTTAGCGAGAAAATTTTAAGTCGATTGATGTAAAAATATCTATATGTTGTAAAAATTGAAAAAATTATTTTTGAAATTTTAGTTGTTCCGGATTCCCATAAAAAATTGATTTAAAAAAATTTAAATTTTCATATTATTTAAACAGCATAGACTGTTCACGTGTATTCCTATAAAAAAATCCCAGAAAATTTTTTCCCAACTAAAAAGCTTGAAAAATTTTTTTTGGCATGAAAAAATACTACCGTTTAAAAAGACTAAAAAAATATTGGGCTACTTAATCCTATTAAATAAAATTTCAGCGATAAAATCGATCTAATTACTTAATTTGTGTGCAAAATATTTGTCCAACTAAAAACATTGGATAAATTCTATATCAATTAATCCTATTTCATAATATTACCTAATATGACATCATTTTTTAAATTCCCAACAAAATGCACAAGGATTTAGTTTCTTTACATCACTAATCTTGGGGGTACTGAACGTGTGCTGGCCTAGTGTGCTACTACATATCTACTAAAGAGTTCATTATAAATAAATAATTCAATTATAAATGTAATTACACACATTAATAAATCAGAAATTAGTAATTCAAAAATAAATATAGAAAGAGAATTATATTTTCAACCACCAAGAATTTGCTATGTTGGTAATTGGAGTATGTATAGAGAAAAACAAAAAACCTGGCTTAAAACCAGGTGAGAACTGAAAGTATTTTTTTCAATTAAAACAATTAAACTTGTTTTCACTGACATAATATACGATTAAAATCAATTAAATTGTTATTTCCTTCTAAATTTTTCTAAATATTATTGAATCACTCATTTTATGTGTTATTGCTACATATATTGGATTAAACATCCTTTCAGTTATTTTTTTAACCAAATGAAACTGTATTAATTATAAATGAATATCAAGCCTTTTGTTCTTTACCATTTATATATGAATCACGAATTAAATCATAACTTATATTTATTGTATATTCATCAAAAATATTTATTCCATTATGATTAATTATAAAATTATCTGCGTTAGCCACATTGGTTGATAAATATATTCTATTAAAATTAAAACCTAACATGTATGAAAAAATGATGTATTAGAAAATGTTAATTCTTTCTAAGTTTTTAACTTACATCTTGATGTTGAATTATCTGCTTTTATAATTATATTGTATTTAGAGACTTTTCTTTAATTTTATCAATTTCATATGCATCAAATCAATCTTTCAAATTTTTCCATTTAAATAAAATACATTATTTTCTATTATATTATAAATTATATTATAACAACAAAACCATAATAATCCTAATTCATAATTATACAATAGAATTAATTCTAAAGAAATCGGAAATTTTATTGGAAAATCACTTTTTTATTTGAGTTTTGTGCTGAAATACTTGATCAATATTTATATGATAATAATGAAATTAACTTAGATATTTTCCATTTTATAAATTTTTTGGGATTTTACACTTTGTGTTTTGATTTCTTATGTGATTAAATCTAGGGGGTCGAACTTTATATAAAATTTAGTAAAACCCCTAGATTATTAGAACATTAGAATCAGATTAGTATTTATTTTAATGAAATTAGTAACTATTGCTTATAGGTTTGTGTCTATGAGTCTATATATGCAAGGCTAATGGATGTAGTAAGCAAGTAAGCACACTAACCTAATATAATAAAGTGAAACCAATGGAACACAGTTAAACTACTGGATAGAGTAAACATACTAGTAAATTAACCTAATTTGATAAAGCGAAAACCAATGGAACACAGTAAATCCAATGTGTTACAGTAAAACCAGTGTTATATAGAAAGTCAACGAATATCACACATAGTACTTGATCGAATTAAATTGTTACATTAAATTATTTGACTTATTACTAATTTATCAATTGAATATACATCACGACGAATCATCTATACACTAATTTCATTAAGCCATAAATACATTGTAGTTACCTACAAGCACGTTATCATCGCATTTACACAATTTGCAACAACATATGTACGAATTACAACTACCTATGAATAAACTGTAGTCATCTTTAAGCAAATTATCACTGATTATGTGTAAAATATAGTAAACTATATATAAATTGTTGCAATCTATGTGTAAATTATAACCACCTACGTATCAATTAAAACATTAGTTTGTAATTTTTTAAAACTTTTATTTTAATAACTTGATTTTATAAATTCATATAGATCTTCCGAAAACATTAATAAGTCCATAAGTAATTTCATTATAATATATAGACCCAAGATTAAAATATAGACTAATTTTTATTGAGATTTATTAAATTTCCATTAATTTTAGTAAAGTTTATTAAATTATTTCGTGGAATTCAGTGTTGTATTTACACATTAGACCAATGGTTATAGTAAAATAGTAGAAACCAATGTGTTAATACAGATCACTTTATTAAATTTTCATTAATTTCCTTAATTTCTCTAAGTTTTATAAATTTCACAGAGTTTAGCAAGGGATACAGAAAGCCAGTAAATACAGTAAACAAGAGAATATAGTAAGCCCATAGGTACAGAAAATCGATCTGATACAGAAAAGTCCTTGTGGTACAGTAAAATCAGTGTAATATAGTAAAGTCAATGAATACTACACTTTAAACTTAATCCAATCAAATTGTTCAAGTAAATTATTCAACTTATTACTAATTTGTCAATTGAATATGCATCAAGTCTAATTATCTATACACTAATTTTATTAAACCATGCATGAATTGTAGACACCCATGCGTAAATTACGATTACCTGTGTACGAATTTCGACCCTCTGTGTGAAAATTGTTACTATTTATTGTATATTGAGACAATAGTTTGTAATTTGCTAAATAGAAATTTCTTTTTGATAACAGAAATTTATAAAATTTTTATAGATTTTCACAAAATAATAATAAATATATACTTAGTCCATAAGTAATTTCATTAAAATGTATAAATCCATAATTAAAATATAGACTAATTTTTATTAAGTTTTGTTAAATGTCCATTAATTTTTTAAGTTTAATAAATTTTTATTAATTTTTCTAAAGTTCTTTAAAATTAATTAATTGCATTAAAATTTATCTAATATAATAGATTTAATGGATTTATAGTACTTATTAGAGTTCAGCAGTTGTAAGTAATTTCAATTAAGATAGTAATCGGTCAAGTCAGCCATTCATCGGATTTTCATTTTAATAAATGTTATTTATAAAAAATATCTTTGTATCATTATTCTGTTATTTACTTTGTTTTTTATACTAATATTGATATTGTTCAGTGAGTAACCCACAAAACGTACTTGTTTTTCAATTTATTTCATCAAGGCTAAATATTTATGATTTTTAAACATGTTTTTCTTACTCGATAAATTTCTCTATTGAAAAGACGATTTGATGTTTAAATTCGAGTTACTCTTTCAAAATTCATTATTTTCTCGGGAGACTCAAAACGTATGTATTTGTATTTGAATATAACTTTTTATATATAAGGTTGGACGATTTTAGGTGATGATATTGTTAATGACTTTCTATCCAATAGATACTTTAATTTTTCATATTTGAGATAATTTCTATTTTTACTTAATTATTTAGAATTACAAAATGTAAACTATTTTCAAAGTAATTTAAATTGATACTTTTTACTGTATATATTCTTGGTCAGTAAAAAATTCTCTATCGATTATTACTTAGATCATTAAATTAGGAAGAAAATTAGAAAAATTAATTTTTTATTTGTGTTGGTTAAGCATTCTCGGGGTTTTTGACCATGTTTTTTCAAGTTTTCTAAGTCAAAATTAGGTTTGGAGATTTTAGGTAATGTTTATCTTGATCAGTGAAAAATTCTTCTGTTTGGTTAGGATTAGATGAGAAAAATTTCAAAAATTCTCAAAAAATCACATGTTTTTTAACTAGGCTATTTTTAACTAGGTCAATCATGATCAGCGAAACATTCTCTATCGAATCGACTCGTTTATTATTAAATTCGAGAACAAAATATTTTTCGAAAAAATTATTTTTAGTTAGAAATTTTCCCGAGGTCATTCTCAATCGATTGATGTAAAAATCTCGACAAAAAATGTTTTCAAAAATTTTTTTCAAATTTGTGTTGTTTGCCCAAATTCTCATAAATATTTTTATTATTTTTTAAAAAAATTGAATTATTCAAACAAATTCGTCTGTTTCCGTAAAGATTTCAACCCAAACAGACCAACCCAAGTAAATTATGGCCCAAAATCACCCAAAAATCAATCTTCTCGAAGAAATCCATTATCAAACCGCCAAAAATTTTATTATTATATGTTTTTAAATAGCCGAAACGATAATCTAAATACTTTAATTGAAAAATAATTTCTTTTACGATTTAGAAGTAGTATTGCTAATGGCTTAAAGTCGATTACACTAAAGTTCTCGTTTGAACGAAGCATTCAAAGGAAATGAAGTTTTAATCATATAAATATCATAAAAATCAATATTACAATTGTTTAATAAATAATTAATAATACATCTATCAATTTATTCAGTCAGCCATGTCTTATTTCTAAATTCGGGAGACGTTTTTTACTGGAGGGAAAAAAAGACAGACTGGATGTAAAATGCAGAAGTATAAGAAATTTAAGTTAATTACCACAATTAAATTTATCTTTATATATTTTGTCTTTTTGTTTTAGGATAAAAATATTTTTCATATATACTCAGACTATTGATAAGATTACCATTAGTTTCCTTACTTCTTAAAATAAATTCTTTAAATGTTTTGAAACACTCTATTGTTTCTTCTAAGAATGGAATACTGTCATTACATAGTCTACTAATAAAACTTCTTTCTTTTACAACAATTGCGAATTATCATTATTTTCATTGTATATATGGTAATTGTTAATTTCTTCTCCAATTTCTGAATAGTTTAATTAGCAGATGTATTGCCATTTATAAATTCTTCAACTTCGACAGAATCTATTTTCCCTAATTGATTAATTTTATTTTGATAAAAGTTTATAAATTTACTTCTAATATTATACTCTGCTTTCCTGGATAATGTTTTCTTAAATTTATTAGAAAACAGTTTAGACACTATTGTATAATTTCTATTTTTCTTCTTTGTAATATATTATTTATATTCATCATTAGTAAGTTATTTTCAAAAAAAACTCCCATTACTTATTATGAGTCTCAACCTAATACATAATTGTTTTAGTTTATTTTTACTAGTAAATTGTTTATCGACTTGTATGTTAGCCACTAATATTTGATAACTTCGAATGTAATTATTAATTGAATTTATTATTATTTCCTTCAAAAGTTGATTTGTTAATTGACCAATCGATAAGCTGAACCACAATAAATTTTTAGAGTCGAGAATAAACTATAAACCTGCTTAAAATTATTTTTCCTAAAGTGTTCTTTAACTCAAAATTTGATAATTAATACATATTTTATTTACCTTTTCAGCTACCTCAATACCGAATCTACATCACGTTGCGCTAAGCTTTGTTTTAATAAGACAACCGGATTCCTATAGTCCATGACAGTTCTAAGTTTTTTCCTTGTTTTATTTATATTTTTTT
>MQRL01648556.1:5925-19195 GCA_001938525.1 Dugesia japonica
TTGTTTTGGTTTTGTTTATTTTGGTTTTGTTTGTTTTGGTTTTGTTTGTTTTGGTTTTGTTTGTTTTGGTTTTGCTTGTTTTGGTTTTGTTTATTTTGGTTTTGTTTGTTTTGGTTTTGTTTGTTTTGGTTTTGTTTGTTTTGGTTTTGTTTATTTTGGTTTTGTTTGTTTTGATTTTGTTTGTTTTGGTTTTGTTTGGTTTAGTTTTGATTGTTTTGGTTTGTTTTGGTTTTGTTTGTTTTGATTTTGTTTGTTTTGGTTTTGTTTGTTTTGATTTTGTTTGTTTTGGTTTTGTTTGTTTTGGTTTTGTTTGTTTTGGTTTTGTTTGTTTTGATTTTGTTTGTTTTGGTTTTGCTTGTTTTGGTTTTGTTTATTATGTTTTTGTATTGTTTATTTATTCATTCATAACATGTCTCAGAGCAGCTTCTTTACAATAATAATATAATTAAGCACTTTGAAATGAATTAGAGTGATATATTTTCATTTCTCGGACAGTTTAGTGTAGTTCTCCGCGAATAAAGTAAACCAATGTCAATCAGTATAATTTAGAATCAAACTGTCACATAAATTATCCATTGACAACCAAGTAAATATAATCAGTTTCATTTCTAGCTTTTGTGAAAACTCCCCCATAACTCTGGGATAAAATCTCAATATTCACTTTTCGTATTATTGCCTCATTTTTTCTAAGTTATTCTTTTTACAATCACGTATTTGCTAAACGGATCTATCAATCCAAGAATGTATCTTTTTCTTTCACTCGTTTCTCTTATAGCATTTGAATACGACTTCAAACAGATTCGTAAATAATCAAGAAGTAGAATAATTATGTAATGCATTATTATGATGAGGTAGTTAATCAAATTGATTTAATTATCCTCTCTTTATTTGCAATTATTATTTTGTTTTGATTATCTATTTATTATTTGATAACATGTCTCAAACCAGTTTATTTACAATGATAACATTAATAACAACATTGAAATGGATATGAAAAATATTTTTTCATTTTTGGGAACTGTGTTTTAGTTCTTCAATTAATTAATTTATTGATATTCTTACTCATTTTGAAGTGAAAAGGTTCATTTGTTGAATCAATTCTCATCAATAATCAATCTACCACAATGTAGAGAATATTTATATTTCATGATCACGAAAAAGATTCATTTATGAATATTGTTAGAATTATTAGTTTCGTCATTTTAGTAAATTTCAAATTAACACTATCAAATCAAAACTTTATTAAATATAGCAAGAATATTAAACAAATATAGTTTAGTAATATAGAAATAGGTGGTTTATGAGTAGCAATCTGTCTGTGATCAAAGAAAACGCTTAGAAATAAAACATTTGCAGACATTTTTTAATTAAACTTTAATTTTACAAAAGAAAAGATAAAAAGATACATACTTACCGTCGATGTGGAATGAAAATGAGTTTTAATAAAAGGGTTCTTAACAACAAACCCGCCTTTTAGATCCTACATTTTTGTCTTATTCGATTGTTTGCTCAGGATCTTCTGAGAAGATCTTATTTTTATCGACATCAACGCCTTATACCTGCTTTGTTTATTCTGGTTACCCAATTGACGTCAACGTTGACAAAGTTTTTTTTCTCAAATGCCAAACGTAAACGAGCTTAAAACCCGTAAACTGTTTCTAATGTCTTTGCATATTCTTCCAAGAAATTTTCATCTAGCAAACATGAAATTAATCGTTCCTGTTATCTCTTCTGTGAATTGCTGTTAGAAACAAAATATCATTTACAACGCTTTATGAATTTTGATGTCATCTTCTTTATAGAACACATTTGGTAATAACCCATATTTAACAATAACCCATTTTTATTAACAATAAAAAGATAAATAATTAATTAAATATATGGCAATAGAAACAGTTGTATATTAATAATTATTTTTCACAATTGCTGGAAGTTGAAATCCTTCATAATTATTTTGTCTAGCGTTTTTTAATTATATATTTAAATCGATACTATAGCAAGATTCCCGAATGTCAATAAAATATATATTATCAGGTGGACTCTACACGTGAGCCCACTGCTGTGTTTGAGCTTGAATATCTTTGAGATAGAATTCCAGTTTCATTAGTCAAAAAATATCGACATATCTATTTTTATGGTTTCTTAATCTTGGACCTCCTGCCTATTCAAATGATTTTGAAGAGATTGGAATAAATAATAATCCGATGGTGTGATGTCAGGAAAATATGGTGAATGTAGTAAGACTAAGTTTCTACTTCTTATCCTTGGTCAATTGAGTAGTGTGTGGTCTCTAATTATCGTTTTGCACGACCACAATTTGCTATTATATTTATTATTTGCTATTATGTTATCTATTAGTTAGAGCAGGCATGATATTTTGACATAATCTCTCTAATTATTGAGCGTTCATGATAAAAGTTTCATCCATTAGTTCTTAAAACACAATACCATAGATATCCTGTCATAAAGACAATAATTATTTTACAAGGTGTTAACCAATTTGACAGTTGTTAGAGTTGTTTGATTAAAAATTGCCTATCTCTTTTCTTGTTGACATACAGAACCCATTTTTAATCTCCAGTTAATAAGCAATCAAAAAATTGGTTAGTTTGTATTCTAGGGTGGTTGTTCTTTGAATTCAATTCTCAAAGGTTGGCTTATGCCGAATGCAAACACTCAGCTTACAGATTTATTTATATATTTTTCAATTGATTACAAATCGTTTTCTAATCAAAATCAAACGTGTTGGCGAAATCATATGTCGATTGATGAGAGTTTAATTTAACATTTGTACGAAAAAAATGTTGTCATTTACTGGAAGTAATTCCCTTTATGGGTTCTTTTCCTTTTGGGTTCTTTTCCAGATCAAAACTTTCTTTCCGATGACATCTGGATATAAGCACAAATATTATTGGTCTCTATCGTTGCGTTAACATTGCTCTTAAACTGGAAAAGCATGCAATATCAAATATGCTTTTTAGTAAATTCTGACTTTGAACTATAATTTTAAAAGTTAATAAGATTAATTTTATGAATAATTAAAGTTATTATTCTTACTAATTGATTATTAAATTTAAATGCTTGCAAGTGAAATTATATTATTTCCACAATTTCATAAAAATGATATACCAAAGAGACGTAATTACTTATTCCTTAACCCAATATTTATTTTCATTATAATAAATCTAAATTATGATAAGTAAAAAATTGAGAAAATTTGTTTCTTAATTTTCTTAATAACAGTTTCTCTAACGATGTAAAATAATTTTTTAATCTTATTGAAAACTCACTTTTCTATTTCAAAATCTAAATTTCTAGAATTTTAAAATCCGTTTGGAATTAATGAACACAAATCAAAATTCATAACACAAGATGTCGCCGGTTTGTACCACGTATTATTGTTTCAAAAATTGGTACCTAAAAATGATCCTTTTAACGGAAAATTTCATGAATATAATCATTATTTGGATTTTGACTTTGTGAAAGTTTTTCACTCAAAATTTATAAAAAATAAAAATAAATAAAAAACGAATCCAGTGATAAAGCTGATGAAAATACGGCAAAGTGAAGAAAGCATCATTTATCGTATATATGGACACCTTTGATGTATTAATATCAATAAACGTTAGTGGCACTAAAGTTGATTCTTTGTAATTCATTGTGAAAGAGTTTACGAAATTTAATGTGTTATAAGTACCAAGATAGATTAACACACTAGCTCTCTAGAAAATTTTGACATATAAAAGATTATAACTTTTTTATTTTAGTGGATTCACGTATTTCTTGATGCAGTACATTGCTCATACATATGTCAAACTGTGAAGAATACTTATTTTATTGTGATTTATCTAGCAGGTTTTTTATTTGACTTCTGATTTTTGAGATTTGTCTGAATCTGTGATTTTCATTTCTTCTTTGATGTTTTCTTTGGAATTTATTTATAATTTATTTTTTATTCTTTGAAATATTATTTTTTCATATATTTGTTATTTAGTTTACTTTATTTTTCCTAATTCATTCCATTTTATGTATTTGTGCTTTTTATATTTTTTGGTTTCCATTTATTTCATTTACTGGTTTCATTGATATATTAGTATACCATAATTTTTTAAATCTGGGTGAAAATATTACCATTGATAAATACTGCCACCAGATCGAAGAAATTCATGAAAAATTGCAACGCATTGCCCTTCATTGATCAACAAAAAGAGTGCAATTATGTTGCACGATAATACCTGCCCATAAATTTCATAAAGAATGCCGCAGAAATTAAAAGAGTATGGCTACGAAATTTTGCCTCATCCTCAATACTTGCTAATCCTCTAACCAGCAGACTTCAATTTGTCTATACACCAAGAAAACTTCTTGCCGGAAAGTTACTTTAAAAAACCGAACTGATGCCGAAACGACCTACGATGAGTTCCTAACCTCCAGATACTCAGCCTTTTACTAAAAAAGTATCAATGAACTTCTTTTACGTTAGTAGAAGTGTATTGAATCTGTCGGTTTTTATCTCAATTAATATAGATTATTTTGAGCCGAGATACAGAAATTTTTTTATAATTAAAAAGCAACATTATTTTTGCTCCAACCTAATAATTGACATTAAAGATAACATTTGGTCCATTTAAAAATAATTTTTAACTCTCCTCGTCGCAACTTTAATATTTTAAGTTTAAACAATTCTCTACACATTTAAGATATAGTATCTGAATTAAAAATCGTATGAAAAATTATACATTAAATGAAAATTTTTAAAATTCAGTGTAATTTATGTGTATTCTGTTTGTAAGTTTAGATTCAAATTAATTCAAAATATTAAATCAATTTGCAATTGATTTTTTAATGTAAAAATTTAATAACTTTGTTTTAATATTCGGAAGAATAAGTTAATAAATTGCAGTAATTTTATTGAAATGGAATTTAATGAATCTGAACAACAGCTTATTGAATTATTTAAGAAACGCGATAGTCTTGTTGTAAGATTTTTAATTTTAATTATAAAATAATTGTGTAGAATTCTTTAAAAAACCTAGAAAATCAAATTTACAATTTAGAAGGTAACTATTTGGAAGAAACATCTCAATATGGAAATATAATTAAAGGATGGGATAGGAATAATGTTAGATTGTCTTATAAAGTTACACCAAATAGTCATGGATATAGAAAATTTAAAGAATCTGATAGATTATTTTCCATGTCTTCAGCAACTTTTCAGAAATCTGTTTATTTCTTGTTATAAATAAATAAATATAACTATTTTTCAGATTGAAGAAAATGAAAATGTAGGAATCGAAGCTTATAAAGACCACAAATATTTACCTCATCACAAATTTGAAAAAAACTTACCAAGAAAATAATATAATAAATTATTAGTTTTAGTTGAATTTTCCTTTATTTATTTTCTCAACAATTTTTTAAATAATTCCATTTCTAAAAATTTTATAATTAACTTTATTATCACTTTACAGAACATTTAATTTGTTACTGAGATTTTATTTTTCTGTGTAATTCAACCAAAAACAGTTAATTAACAATAAATGGTCGTCCATAAATGAGGTCACACAATTTTGTTTTATTTTTGAACCTTTCCCTCGTCAATTCATCGTATAACGTTTGTATCCATCAATATGACTTCACAAAAAGTCTTTGTTATATTTTATCTTTGACCCAGGAGTGATAAGAAGATTAAAAGCACGACAAATAATATTTACACATGAAAATTTGCAATAATCCGATAAATAATATTTAATTTGGATTCTATAATATCGCTATTAAGCGGAAAATAAATCTTATGTTGCCCTCTTCCTCATCGTCTTAATTCGTCACAAATATATTTAATCCCCAACGTCATTTATGGACAACCCTTGTACTTAAACTAAATGCATTTTGACAAGCCCACCTCTTGCGGCGTTCAGGACAAATCTGAAATTAAGAGGCCCTTTCTAAAAATAAACATAAAAGATAAAAAATAGTGCTCAATTTGTTGAGTTGTTTATTGATATTGAATCGGATGCGAAAAAGATTTTCATAAAATTATTCCCAAATAAAAGTAAACCAAAAAATTAAATATACTTCTAGAATACATGTGTTGGGTATGGTTCGTTGAGTTTAAAGCTACAGTATTATATGAATGATATTTTACCGAAAATTATAAGTATGGTATATAGTGTAGTTGCCTTATATAAATAAATGAAAAATATACCTTCTACTATAATTTATTTTTGGTATATAAAATAATACAGTGTTGAAAAGTCTTATACACCTTATAAGCTAAATTTATATCGATTTAGAGATGCCGCCCAGAGAGGTTGGATTCTAACCGATCAAAAATGTCTAAAAATTGAGTGAAATCAGTCAGTATTTTTACTGATTTCACCTGCATGCAAAATGCCCTTTAACTAATAAAAGCAGAACACCTTTACAAAATAAATAAAAAGTTTACTTTTAATAATTAAAATCAATAATTCCAAGTAATAAAATTTCTATTAATTCCGAGATATTTAGTAATTAAAATCCAAAATCGATAATCTAAAATAATTTTATATACAGCTTTGTACATTGAATAAATTTTAAATAATAACATAGAGTCAAAATATAATGAATGTTCCGTTATTGAAATAATAACCATCGAATGTTGATTCTGTATGGCCACTGTTCCATGTTGGATTTAAATTTCGAACGTTAATCTTGACTGATGAAATGATAGAATATGTATGTTTGTATGTATTATTTATGCGTGTGATGTTTACAGAGATCCCAACACATGTTTAAATAAAGATAGTTTTAATGTTAACCTGAATATATTTGCAGATAATGAATATATTCAGTCGATGTATTCAAGGAGACTCAAATTGTCCGGGAAAGCAGCCAATAAAAGTACTTATAATTTCGATTTATTTCACCAGGGATTAGTTTTGCCTATTTAGATGATGATATTCTTACTAAACGTATAATTCTCTATCGAATATGTTGGGTGATGTTCAAACTTTTTATTTTTTCGAAAAATTACTGGTATGATTCGAATCCTGAGATGAACCACTTGATTTTTGAATTTTGCCAGCCTTTTGTAAGGGTTGACCATGTTAGGTGATTATATTCTTGATCATACCAAATCTTTTTGTCAAATTAATCTGTTGATGTTAAAATTTTTTAAAATAATGACAAAAACTAAAAAGTCATCGCTTTATATACTACAGTGAACAAGTGTGTATAAATGTATATGTATGTATGCTTGTGTGTGCATACGATTTCAACAAGGTAATGTAACAATGAGTCATGTACATGCTATACGAATGCAACATAACGGCAAGTAAAACAAAAGAAGTAATCCGATACATTCGACGTGTCTCATTTGCATAGCAATACATTAAGACAAATGAATTAAGTGTTGAGAAAATAGTTTCTAAAAGTTTTCAAGTCGGTCCAGGAACATTTTACATCCCACGAACTACTTAATCACCTTAATTCAATTAATTCACTCAATACAATCAATTTATTCAACTTAATAAATAACCTGAAAAATATAATGGCAAGTCTTAAAACCAAAATTGTAAAAGTCGAAATAAAATTTCAATTAAAATAATAAGAGTGAAAATAACATTACAAAACTCGAAACGAAAATCGTACCACTCAAAAAAAGTATTGAAAACAAGTAAAATAAAATAATAAATTATAACTCTGTGGGGTTGCTAGGCTTTTGATCTTATTTTAATCTTTTTATATTGTGATCTTTTACTTTTATCTCATCATCATAATCGAACTTTTCTCAAATATCTTTTCTGTATGGTGGATGACACCTAGCAACCACAGAAATTTGTATTACTCCTTCTGGTAACACGATCCACCTTTTTCCCGGATCCAGTGGGATTACGCTGTATCCCGTCTTGGTGATTCAATTTTCATTTGGCTCGTAATTTTAAAATTTAAAACATCTTATTCAAGATTGCGTAAAGATAAACTCAAAACTCAATTTTCTGTGCACAACTCTTTATTTTACACAAAGTTTATCATTCGTCGAGCTCAATAATATCCTTTGACTTTTCTTTGATTCTATCGGATACTGTTGTTGATGCTTGCGTTAGTGTGCGCACTGTCGCAATCATTACGCTCTCCCGATTCGCATATGCTTTGAGGATGTCGGCCATTGCTCGACATGTTTGCGATAGTGCGAGATCTCGCTCCTGAAGTTTGACATTCTTTGCTCGCAGCGTAGAATTCTTTTACTGCAATTCTGTGATCTCACTTTGCATCCTCCTTTGTAGGATCGCCCATTTCTTGCGGAAATCTTCCATAGAAATATCCGACAGCTTCTTGGTTTCCGTCACTAAAATATTAAAATATAAGAATCTGTAAATTTTATTGTCTTTATCATATTATAATATTCGATTTATAGTTTAAACCTTCCATTTTATCAACATTACTAAACTCAATTTATAAATTTATTTTATCTATGGTTAATTTCATCAATTTACCGTAAATAAACACTCATTATTTTGAAAAGTCACATGTTCGAGAATAAATTATATTGACGTTTAACACATTTGTTAGACAGTAGTCACATAGGCGAGCTCCTTCTCTCGTTGTCCTGTTCGGTGATCAGCGCTGCAATTCGCTGCTCCTGTTGATCGACGCGGAGTTGTAACTGATTGACACGAACTAGCTAATCGGCATGTTGTTCCTCTCGTTGGAGTATGGCTACCTGAAATCGTCCTATCTCCCCATTCTTGGCACGCATTTGTCACCTCATAATCTCTTTCTACTTTTATATTCATTAACATTTCATAACAATAATCGTCTTTCATACACTTTAACATCTCTTAATGACAAACCATGTTTCCTTCTCAGAATCATTTGCATATTGTTCTCAAAATTATTATATTCGGACGCTTCTCATAATCATCACCATATAAATTCTCATAATAATTGTTCACTTCTCATAATCATTATAATATAATTCTCATAATAATTGTTCACTTCTCATAATCATCATCATATAATTCTCATAATAATTTTAATATTTAATGGTGGACGATCTCGTATAGGAATTAAACTCGGATCTCTGAGCATGGATGTCCATCGTTGCCGGCGTGGCCAATCAACGAGGAACACCGTCTCAGTCTTCCGATCGTATTTTAAATATAAATAAAATTACTTCGTGGTCTGTTGCTTGAAATAAGAAAATACAACTTGTAATTTTGAACGATAAATTAACAAGAGTGAATTTGTATAATTTTTACGTGTGATGAGGATTTTTGTGTAAAATGTGTTTTCTTTTATACTATTTTTTATGTCAATTTTTGATAGGTATCGTAGGCGACTACTTAAATTTTTTAGAAAATCGCTGAATCGAGCAGTGCTCACTCGCCGATTCTTCTACGATATCCAAATTTGGACCTGCTTTTATTTTCATCTTGCTCTCATATTTTCTATTAGAAATTTTATTTTCATATGAATACCGGTGCTCAGGCGGCATCATAGATTGCAATAAATTTCTTTATTGTATATGTGGTTTTCTCTCATACAACATTCAATGTATGTGTTTGGTGTTCATATAATTGTAACAACAGCATATAATGTGCGGTGCTCACCCGACACAAATAAATCTGATAATAATCCTGTTCTAACGTGCAACGGTGCCGATGAAATCCATCAATTTAGAAAAATAATAATATTTTTGATTAAAATAATAATTTCATTTTCTTGTTTTACTAAATATAAATAAAGATTTTTATAAAAACAATTATTGTGAGAATAATTGTTGGACTTAACCATTGATCGGATTTGAGATTTCATTAAAATAAGATAAGGCTTCGATCAAAACAAAACAAAATTTATTTGTAATAATAATAATAAAATAAATAATAATCCATTTTATTGTTGATTATTATTTATTTTCTGTCTTTCGAACTTCTGATATTAATTTTCGTTCATTAATTTATTGAATTATTACTCTTTTTCTTTCTGGTCTCCATTTATTAATAATAGTCATTCTTTAAACACGGAATTTATCATTTGAGCATTCTCTTTATTCATCGTCTTCGTGAGCACTTTTAATGATTCTTTATCTTTCTGGGCGCTGTTTATTAATTTCCTTTATCCTAATTATTATTTTGATTTGATTCTCTGTTTCTCATTAATTTAATTCCATTTCTCTTTAGTTTATCATTTTTGATGAACCTGTTACTGTATTTTATCATCTATTTTAATACTCCTATTCTCTTTATTACTTCAGTAGCATTGTTTCCTCTTTTCACTAGTTCACTTTGGTTTAAACGTTCATGTTATCAACAGGCCTGTTTCAGCCCAACAACTCTCAAAATAAATTTACAAAAACTAAAATTATTTATTTTTAATTGCTTACCAAAAATTTGAAGAAATACTTTATTCAAATTATTCGTCAAATATAATAATGTACTCGCCTAATTAATAATTAAATATGTTGGGTTTTTAGGATTTTGGATATTTAATAAATCTGCTTTTCTTTACTCACTCAAGTCTCTCGAGAACACACAAACAAACCAATGTATCATCTAGAGGCATACCTAAAAACCACAAGTATTTGTGTCACCTCTGTGACATGCTCCTCATTCCACGGGTTCAGCGCGACTTTGTGGTATCGCATCTTAACTTCATTTCCCATAAACCCCAACAACAATCTCTCACATCCGCTCAGTATTTACTCCTTTTAGGCCTGCAAATTACAGCTACTATCACTATTAAAATGTTTCACAAATGATATAAATTCATTGAAAATACAGTCAAATAACATTTATTTAATTTTTGTCTTTTTTTTACATTCATGTATCAAGATCCATGGTGTTAATTTGGCCATCCGCACTTTCTTCCGGGGTTCGATAGCTGAGCCACAATGTTTTGAGTGTTGCGAACATTTTGGACTCCCGGTCGGCATATATTTTTATCACATCGACCATCAAGCGCTTTGCCTGCTGCAGAGCCAACTCTTTCTCCTTCAACTGCTGATATTTAGCGGTTTGTTTTTTTGCCTGTCCCTTTAGGCGAAACACCTCATTCCGGAGCTCTCGGCACCCCTCTTTCCATTTCTTCTGCATCACTATTACCTCCTTCGTTAATATTTTAATGACTGGTGAGGGATTCACTAAAGCATAAGAAAGATTTCAATTTGACACTTCAAGCGAATGATATATGCATACCAAAAAAATATTTAAATTTTTAATCGATCAAATTATATTAGTATTATAAATAGCATTGTTCACAAACTTAAATGTAACCATTAACATTGCATCTTACTCCTATTTGACCATCACACAATCATCTCACCCATTGAACACTACTAAAAATTCTCCTGATTTTCTTTTTATCCTGAAAGAATAATCAAACCCAAACGAAAAATTGAGAACAACAATGTAATTTCACTACTGCCTCTGCAGTATTTTTACTCTTAACCGTGACTTACATATCACACTCTTTAACTCGAAGAAATCAACAAAATAACTAAAATTTTCAAATTCGACAATTATACTACAATAATTTTATTTGCAAAACATATTTTAATCACGGACGGAACCGCTCAGGCCCATCAAACCACGGACAATTACCCGCTCTTCTACTTCTTCATCCACCTCGGTAGTGTTGGAGAGGGAGTGAATGCCAATTACTTACTTAGTGGTTCGTCGGAGAGCTCCTCTTTGAGCCGTTTTATTTGCGACATAAAGGACTCTAGTGCTCCTTTGATTTGACATTCGAGAGATCTAATTCGAGTATTTTTTACTGCCAACTGAAGACGGACAGTTTTGTTGTCGGCTTCCAAATTCCTAATCTCGTCGCGGTGAACTTTCGCTTAATTCTCCAACATCGTCAGTACTTCTTACCGCTCAATGTAATATCGCCCCACCTCATCTACGTAGGACCAGATGTAATGAGGTCGTTCGAGCGTTCTCTTTTGTTTTAACATCTAAGAAATTCAAAATAAACAGTGGTTATAAATTAAAATACGAACAGTTTGATAAAAATAATAAATGATTAATTTCATTACGATTTCTTCGGCCTGCGGCCTATTGTTTTGATTCCTCCGCTTTATAACATGAACAGAAAAGATGGTCACCCAAAGCAAACATATTTTCTCGTTCCTACTATCGATAAACTCTATTAGGAATTTCCTTAACGGTCAACACGGCCAAACGAAAATAATTTATTATGATAAATTTTGTACCAAAATGATATAACCTTACAGTGTTCGAAAGTTTTAGCGATATTTTATTCACGTTATCAAAACAAGCATATTAAGAAAAATAACTTGTTGTTAATATTCTTTACCAAATTCAAAAAATTCTATCAATTTGTTTTCATTTTTCCAAATCGATTAAAACCCAAAAACAAAAATAATTTGTTATTAATATTTTCTCTTATATTACCAACAATTATTAAAACTATAAAGCAGTATAGAAACCTGATTATCATTACTCAATTTAAAATATCAAAAGAAAATAGCAAAGACGTTAATGTGATACAAAAAAATTTATTAGCAATAATTGATTTAACGTAAAAATAATAATAAATAAAAAAATTAAAATAAATGAAAAAATTAAAATAAATAAAATACTCCATTAACTCTCGCAACAGCAACCAAAGCACCCGTAAATTTATTTTACCATAAATCAATAAATTTAATTAAAATAAATATACTTTTTTAATTAAAATAATTAATAATACTACTTATTTACAATAAATCATTTGTAAGTAGCTAAATAACTAACTGTGTAACACTTACACCGTTACATCGCTCGATTAAAAACCAACATACAAATACAGATTGCCATACACACATTATATGGTGTTGGGGTTTTACCCTAGGTGGGTTGATTTATTATTTGATTAGTTCTAGGGGGGTCAAACTTTATATTGAATTAAGTCTAGGGTCATTGACCTGGTAAAACCCCGCGATGAATTTAAATCTGGTGTCCCCCAAAAATCCAGATCTTCGGAACGAAGCCGCTGACTCGTAGCTCGATTACAGACTCGCATTCTTTTAGTTCGGGTTCGTTTACATAATACTCGCTTAATTCTCTAATCAAAATTAGCTTTTACAATTATCCGTCAATAATTTTCCGTTACCCTATAATTAATTATAATCTTAATAGCTATTTAACGATTCCGAAAAACAAAAGAATTTGTAAGTGAAAAATATATTATGATCTAAATTTCACTGGAGATAAAATAATTTAATAGTTAACATAATCAACAAAACTAACGTAACCTGGATCCCGATCTGGAGCAAGCACATAGAAAT
>MQRL01648563.1:0-11413 GCA_001938525.1 Dugesia japonica
ACCAAAGAAGTAATAGAAGATGTGGCAGGACGACAAAAACTAATGATTAACCATTATTGCATTAGTCAAAATCACATGGAATTAATGTATGAGGAAAGAATAATTAATAGAAGAAAACAGTGAAATTAAATTAAAAACAAATCAAGAAACAAAGAAACGAACACTTAAGGTGTAGAAAAAACTGGTATAAATACCGATGTAATTTTCACAAAAATACACACTTTTTATCAAGAAACACGGAAACTAAAACGAAAATTCTATAATCAACGCAAAGGGTGATTATTAGTGCTATTCAATTGATGCAACGATTTCCGACTGGATTGCAATGTTTTATTATTATGGAGGACCGCAGGAGTCACTATTGGAAACGAATGAGATGGATGTTATGCTCTGGTGCTTGCTCCGGATCGGGATCCAGACCACGTTAGTTTTATTGTTTGTNNNNTTTATTAAATTAATGTATCGCAAGTGGTGATTTGATAATTGAATATATTTTTCCACTTGTTACAATCTTGCGTTTTGGATAATTTTATGTCTTAGAGTAGGAGTGTTAAACTAAACGTAGTAATTAACTGAACCCAGCTAAATATGCATAACCATGAATTATTTACCTATGAATTAATTATTTAGGATTCAACTGACTGATAATAAAAGTTCAATAAAACCAGTTATAAACTGAAACCGAGCAAATTAATGCTTAATAAGTATGATTTAAAAATCAGGCGAGTATCATGTCGAACGAACTCAAACCAAAGAGATGCGACTCTGTACTCGAGCTAAGAGTCAACGGCTTCATTCCGAAGATCTGGATTTTTTGGGGGACACCAGATTCAAATTCATCGCGGGGTTTTACCCGGTCAATTACCGTAGACAAAATTTCATATAAAGTTCGACCCCCCCTAGATGTAATCATATAATAAATCAACCCGCCTAGAGTAAAACCCCAACAATAGTAATTAAAAAAATTTTATATTTTCTTTTTCAATTGAATGAAATTAATATAATTTATGATAATTATAATTAAATAAACTATTGTAAAAAATTTTAAAAATAAAAATTAAAATCCATAATTAAAATAAACCAATAAAATTTCGATGAAATCTAAAAAATTGAGTACCAAAGATCTATTGCATTGAATATATCATGTTCCTGAAGAAAACTATTGTCGAAAATTTGAACTTTTTTACAAATTCATTTTATTTTGATTGAAGCCTTTTCTTTATTTTAATGAAAAATATTGTAAATTGAAAGAATTTGATAGTTTGAAAATAAAAATAAAATGCGAATTTTATTAAAATTTTCAATTTAATTAGAATTTTATGATTAAATTAAAGTAAAATTTCAATTTGAATATAATAATCCAATAAAGTTTTAAAAAAATATAAAAAATTATATAATAAGGTTCCAATATCGATTAAATCTTTCAAAAGGTCATCATATTCCTGAAGACAAGTGTTAAAAATTTGAACATCTATAAAACTACAATTTAGTTTTATCGAAGCTATTACTTTATTTTAATGAAATTTCAAATTCGATCAAGGATTAAGTCCAACAATTATTCTCTCAGTAATTGTAATTATAAAAATGCTAAATAACCAAAAAAAAAACTTCGTACTCATCATCACATTACCTCTAAGAGAGAATGCATTAAAAATTCAACTGAAATTACATTTATCGCAGAAATTATTTCTTTCATTAAACTATAGTAGATATGATAACTGATTTTATATTTTTCTTATTCTACCATTTTATTTATTATGCCAGAACTTATTTCTTTCGTTTATTTCGAGATATGCTATTTACTAAAATGGTTTTAGCACTTTAGATTTTTTTCTTTTATAGGATATTTCATTGCTTTCCAATGTTTAATCGTTTTTCAAAATTACTAACTTTTAATTTCTTCTACCTAAAATTTTTTTATTAATTCGCCCGTTGTTGTTGGATTGGATTTGTTGTACCTATTTATTCACATTTCATCTCTTTATTTATTCAATTCCTTTATTCACATTTAACTCTTGTCAGTTAATTTTGTTCATCAATTATATTAATTCATCATTTTATTTTATTCCTGTATTATTTTAGATTTTATTTCCTTTTAATTCATATTTCTTTTACAATCAGATTTCATTTCATTTTACTTAGTCATCAATTTAGATTTTATTCATTTTGTACAATGAAAAATTTTATTTCTTTCATTAAAATTTAATATCCATTTATCTTTTATTCGTCTATTCAATAATGATTTTATATCTTTCGTCCATTTAATTTTAATAGCGATTCCTTTTATCTTTAAAAAAATATTTTTTTCATTTATTGTAATAATTTCTTTAATTATTCATCATTTATTATAAGAATTTCTTTAATCATTTATCAATTTACTTTAACAGGGATTTATCAATTATTCAACAAGGATCCTATTCTTTTATTTATTTATTCATTTAGTTTAATAGAGATATCGATTATTTAGTAAGGATTATATTGTTTAAAAAAAATATAGAAATTTTGGGTTTTTAGGATTTTGAAGTTCTAATTTTTCTCTAAATTCTCCAATCTCATTCTCATTTTACTGTTTTCATCTTCATATCTAGGGGTAACCTAAAAACCACAAGCATTCTCTTTTCCACGGGTTCAGCTCAACTTCGTGGTATCGAGTCTTACTCATTAGATTTCTGAACCCTGACAACAATATCTCTCACATGCTCAGTTAAAATTTGATATCGTACTTTTAATCAAACAAAACCACAAGTCAAAACATGCTATTAATATCCATTAATATTTATTTAACTATCTACATCTTCGCCATCCGCCATCCAGATCTACCGCCTGCTCTCTTGTTTCGGTCGATTCTTCTGGCGTTCGGTAATTTAACCACAATGTTCGCAGAGTGTGGAATATTGTGGCCTCCCGGTCGGCGTAGATCTTAATAACCTCGGCCATAAGGCGGTTGGCCTGCTGAAGAGCCAACTCCTTCTCCTTTAACTGTGCGAATTTTGACGAGGACCTGTTCAGTTGTCCTTTTAATTGCAGAATTTCATTGCACAAATCGCGCTTCTCATCCTTCCACTTTTGCTGCGCTGCTACTACATTTCTTTTTAGCATCTTTTCGTCATTGGATTTGTTCACTAAAATTGTAGACATAATTTAATTGCAATAGTTTTAACTAAGATATAGGTACAAAATTAATTAAAAGAAATAACAATCGTAGACTACAATTTCTTACAAAGACAAGAAAAATTGTGTGAAACAAAATTCGTTCCTCAATTTCACTTTTACACAAAAATGAAAATAATGATTAAATAAACGCATTTAAACCTAGGACTGCCTCTACAGACACAATTTTTTTAACCACAATGTGACAAAAATATCATGTTAAGTAATTTAATAAACAACCCCTTACTTAACAACACTTGTACACATTAATACATTTATTTGATCATTGATTTCACCTTGATGATCACTGGGTCACGTACTTCGGTCGTGACCCCAGTGTCATCCATCAGCTGCTCCAAAATCTTTTCTTCGATCTTCTCCATCACGAAGTGGTGTTCGATTATTTGCTGGTTCGCCGTCGAGAGCTCACGGACAACCGATTGTATTTCCAACTTTTTGTAGTAGTTGGGAAAATAAAAATATAAAAATTGAAATTCCAAAAGCTCAAAATAAATTAAAATATCAATTGTAAATTTTAATGTATATAATACTGTAAATAAAATTGTAAAAATAAATTATGTAAAAATACAAAATCAGTATGAATAATGAAACAAACAATTGATTTATGATAAAAGGGTGTATCTAAAAAGAAAAACAGTTTGATAATAAATATAAATATATCATTTAAAATGACGTCTTAACACCACAAATCATCGTAAATAATGTGAAATTATTTTTGTAGATTAGAAAGTGGTTAAAAACACATTATGAAAACTTTGAATAATTAAATTTAGAAAAATAATTAATTTGAATACAAAATATTTTACACATGAGATATATAGAGGTTACCAACAATTTTGAGAGAAAATTGAGTTATTTTAAAATTTTAAGGGATTCGATCCCAAACCCTCTGTTGATAGCGAAAATTAAAAAGTTGATGTGCGACCAATGGGATTTCGACGTGACCAAATAATTTGATAGGAAATTTGCTTTATGAATTTTATTTGACGAAGTATTTTATTGGAGGACTTTTGTAAAAGTCAATATTGAGTATGCTAAGATTTTATTTGTAATATTTTTTTGGTTGAATTTTGAAATTCAATATGTACGTGTGCGTAAAATATGCTATAAAAATAGTTTCAGTTTTGCATGAAATTGCAGATTTGCCGAAGATTTATGTTAAGATTATTGTGATCATTAATAAAATTTATTCAGTTGGATCAAATTCAATTAACGTAATTATTATTTATTTGAAGAATTAATTAACAGAGACGCACCTTATTGAACTCANTCAGATATTTAATTATATTCAACTTGAATAGAGCTCAAGTGTCGTGTTTACCCCGACATAATTGGTGAGCCCGAAAAGAAGGTGTTAAATTAATTCGAGAAAAGAATTTTGAGGTTTGGAAGCTCAAAGGTTATGCTAGAAATTTGTTGAAAAGGGAAGCAATCACTTCCTCGAGTTATTTCAACAGTCTGAGCAAAGGGAAACTGTCACTTCCCAGAAATTTATTGTAGTAGTTGTAACTACGAATTCAAGNNCCTAGAAACAGAAGGAATCGAATTGTCGGAGAACGACAATATAATTTGAGAAATCGACAAATCAAAACAGAAGTTAAGATTAATATGTTAAACAATCCAAATGATCCTGGAAAGATAAATGAGAATAATGTTGCCAATTGTCACAAATTGCCAGTTTCTCAATATGGAGGTGATCCAGTTGAATTTGTGGATTTTATGCGAGATTACTACATGTATAGTAAAGCCTATGGATGGACGGATAAAGTCATGGTTACACGATTACCGTTATATTTAAAAGGAGCAGCGAGAGATGCTTATTGTCAGTTAGAAGCAGCTCAATTGGATACTTAAGCGCATTGTAAAGATGCTTTAGCAGCAAAACTAGTTAGTGGTGATGCTGGCTCAATTATGCGAAAAAGTTTTACAATCGAATACAAACTACAGAAGAGTCAGTTAGTGAATTTGCTTTCGAGTTGAGTACATTGGCAGAAAAAGCATTCGGTTTACGAGAAAATTGGGGAGATCACATTAAAAATATTCTGCAAAATCGAATTCTAACGGGAGTCCACCAAAATATTCGAACCACATTATGTGTAATGGAATATCAAAATTTTGACGAACTTGTTAAAAAAGCAATGAAAATTGAAATGAATCGTCATCGTCACTGTTCCATCTTGTCCAAGTACCCAATTATAATTGGGTGGACAAATCCGCGATGTAACCGTTTGAGAAATTAATTTTATTTTCCAAAATCTGCTTGTTCCGTTCAGCCAACTCCCTTTGTTTTATGATTATGAGGTCTAATTTTTTAATTAATCTATTTCGTTGAGTGAGATGCCGTAGCAGAGCGCGTTCGTTTTGCCTCTTAATATGTCTCTCTACGAGGAGCTTTTGGATTAGTCGAGGCTATTTGGTAGTCGTATTCGTGGCACTAAAAATAATGGGATGATGAGTCAACATAACAAAACTAAACAATCAAGATATCGAAGTAGTTACAGTAAAATTTATTCAAAGCAAAACATTTAAATACTCAATTTCGAGTTTGGGTGGCTTTATCCACCTTTAAAGTCTCTAATGGAATATACTTTCGCATTTCAAGTAAGTCGGATACCAGTTTATTCTCACGATCATGGAGGGACCGGATAATGTCCGCAATAGATTCCACCTGGTGTTTACAAATACGCTCTTGGGTATGTGAGGCCTCTGCTTCTATTCGGTAACTACGGCATTTATTCTGATACTGCTTTACCTTGGCGTTTGCTGCGGCTATTTTGGCCTCCCATTTTCGTTTTGCTAATTTGTAAAGATCTCAGGACATATCTTTGTCTTCACTATCCTCTCATATATTTTTCGTAGAAGCAACAGATCGATTCAGGAATGAATGTACTAAATAAGATAATGTTTAATTAAATTAGGGGCTACGATGATAAAGTAGACAGGGAAAAAGTTATCTCATTAATAATACATTATGTAGTAATGTCAGATTTACAAGTTAAACGAAACAAATTATTTACTATAAATATCACCTATGAATAAGACTATGAAAAGGATAAAATGTTTAAGACAGATAGAACAACTCTTTTAACCGATTACACGGAAAAACATTTATTAAAATTAACACGGTAAAATGGTGTAATAAGACAAATTCAGTTCGCTGCATTTTCAACATTCTCCGTATTCTCGGCATCTTCATTGATTGCCGGTTCCCTTATACCTCAATGCAGGTTGTTGATAAATGTTCTTACTGCAGGTGTTGGGGCATGGGTAATACATGTAAACTGGGTCACCAAGCTCCGCATTGGACCATTCTAACTTTGATAATTCTGGCGTTCACCGAAATCCTGAATACGCGCAACTACGGCCTCCACTGGTAATAAGTTCGTGCGATTTGCTAATACGCCAGCTTCCATATTGTAAAGGTTGACATGCCGCCGAAAAATCATTTCCAAGTTCGCCTGTCCCATACTCTTTCCCAGATGACGTTCACTAAAAGCATAAACTTAAATATAAATTTATAATTTGGTAGTTGATGAACAAATTTTTCTACAAAAAAAAATTAGCATAGTCAAGTTTTTATCTAAAGCTAACAGTTAGAAAATCGATTTGTCTGATCTAAATCAACATTAGTTCGGAGTGGGAATAACTCTTCAAAGCATCGCAGATCGGTTTTGTCGGGTGACAGAATCCGATCTGGTGCCAAAATATGACCGATCAGTTGCTTTCGCCGAACCCGTTCCATCTCACTACGAATGAATTTCAAAGTTTGACTTAAGATGTCTGACATGTCTTCAACCTAAAAACAATTTACAATAGTAAATTAATAATGACAGATCAACCACTACGGGGTACAAGCCCTCATAAAAAGTAAACGGGATTGATCCTCAAATAAATCATCAGTGCGATTTTGATGTTAATAGTGAAAATAATGAGAATAATAACAATGTCAATATCAATCTCCCCCCCATGATAATAGTAAACTTAAACATCTTAATAACCCCAATGGCAATAATAATTGGTAGAAACCTGTCTAACAGAAGGGCTTTTCACCGGATATAGTGTCTAAATTACAGGTATCAATTTTCCTTGATAAAAAAATAAAATTGTGATCATATTTCTCACATATTTCTGGTACAAGGTAATGCTCGTGCGATGATTAATAAAAATAAATTAATAATAATATTCATTCATAATGGTAAGAATGATATAAATGATAATGATGATAATAATTTTAATCGCGCTAATAAAATAAACAAAAGTGTCTAACAAAATCGGTGCTCCGTATCAAACAAAATTTTCTACTACTTTATCGAATCCAAACTGTAATTAGCCAGAATGTCATTATGAAAAATCACTCTATCTGCTACTGGAAACGACTCTGAATTGACACAATCTTAATAATCGCCTGGACACCCATACTCAGTAGTTATTAACAGTAATCGAAATTATTAATTATGAATAGAAAGATAATCATTCCGCACACCGGTAAACTGTCTACCAGCGAGTCTCGTTTATTGACAAAGAATTGTGGTCTCTTGTTTAAGGAAACAGAAGTATGTGTGAGTAATAACAATTCATAACAGATGAGATTTCTTAATCAACTAACAAGCGCATATGCGGGTATGCATGCATAGACGAATTATTCATCGTGATAATTTCTGGTCGTTTATCACAATTAACTTTATCAATCATATATATTTCTTAATCGTGGAACTAATAATTTTCAGAGTGAATCGTTAAATTTAATCACTATTTGACAAACTCAAAAACTGATAATAATAGCTTGGTATTTAAATACAGACGGGATTTATTATACACATCATAATTATTCATTAATGTCTGAATAAAGAAAAATTTAATGAAGTAAGATTTATCATAAAATGTTAATTATTTATTTAACTGATATTACATTGATTATAAAAATGACAAACATAAATCAAACTCATATTTACTAAATTAGCTTTAAATTCACTACAACGGTGATGAGTAAATTGATTATCTTCTCTGTTTGACCACGGATTAACTTGTCACGTTGTTTTATATTATACAATTAATTTTCCTTTAGTCTTGATAATACTACTGACGTGAATATTTACGTTTATAAGTAATAAGAACTGGATAATACGTTTTTTAACGACCTTTTCACTAAAATTTCGGGGGGTTTTTATATGATTTTCTTTGCACCCCAACTCTCTTCATATTGGGTGCTATTTTTACTCTCTGGTTTGTTGCTTTTGATTGGCACCAGCGTTTAATTTTCTGTTTTTTCTAGAAATTTCAGACTCTTCATTGGTGCCTATTTTTAGGACACCTGTAACTTTTAACTCTTTGCTTTTTGTTTATTTTCTGGTCACTCATTGGCATATTCTTCCAAACCCTTTCCTGACCCTCTTGGTGATGGTATGATTTTTCTGTTGCAAAATTCAATTTCCTCGTGGTGCTAGCTTTCCAAATTTTCTTTTTATGACTCTGAGGTTTTCCATAGCAAAGATATCCTAGAAAAACAGATTTTTATTCAATTACATTTCTTTTTCAGAGTAAGATTAATTAATTTTTCTAGTTAATTAATTATTATCTTTTAGTGTCATTTTCTTATTTTCTTAATAATAAATTATAATTCCCTTAATTATAATTATGTGTCGTGGACTTTGTTGATAATAATTGTTTTTTTTCTGGTTATGACAACCTCTCAGATCCTCTTTTAATTACTGTTAGTGGTTTGTTTAACAATTACTTTGATTTCGATCTTTTTGTTTTTCTTAATTGACCATTTTTGGAGCCCCTGAATGTGTTGACCTCATGATCGGGCGTTTCATCCCAACAATAATAATGATAATAATAATAATAATAATAATACACGTAATGGTTATAATAATTCTGATCCCACTAATAATAACAATGATAACCATCAAAACAATAAAGACAATTCTAAATATGATCAAAAGCAAAATTAATAATGATGACAATATTTCATAGTTAATCATATCTTCTAGTCCTAATAATCAATATATTAATAGATAGATGGGTCGTGATAATAAAAAAAAGAAAACTACAATGTCGATATTAATAATTTGACGATACTAATGATGTCAGCGTGAAGTAATAGTACTTAAATAATGTTTTAAAGTGGACGATAAGGGCAACTGAATGAAAACTAATATTACGATGTCTATATTCATAATAAGATTCTAAAAATTTGTGAATGAGTCTTTAATATACAAAATGTTTAAAATCAATGAAAATAAAATTTTTTTTTAAAAGGTTTTTTTTAATTATAGTCATAATATTAATATATTAATATATTATTATTATTATTATTATTATTATTATTATTATGTCATATTATTAATAATTTTATTAAGCAAGATAACAAACAAAGTTTATATTTAAATTATGATGTTTTCCACCTACGGCCTATTAGGTCTGGTTTCATCACTCCTGGAGCCCAAACGAGTAAAGATTATAAAACTTTCACTTCTTTTATTTTACGAACCCCTACGGAGTTCTCACAAGATTGCTCTAGTTAAGAAAAATTAAATCATGAGAACGAAACCCTCAACTTGTTCATTTTGTTTTCAGACAATATTAACAATAATACGACAAATCCATTATCACATATGAGGCTTTAATATTATATGGTGTAATTCCTAAATCCAATAATTTAAAATAAGATAATAAGGAAAAATTTGATTATAACACAAACTATGGAACTGAATTCGTTATGCCAGTAATTAAAATAAACAAAATTGAAGCAATCATAAAAATAAAAAAAATTTTTTTAACTAAGTCGATTATAAAAGAAGAACTAAACTATCCACAATAAAATTTCATCCGTAAATTGACTCAAGCTAGATACTTAAAACTACAACGAATATGGTTATCATTGATTCCTAAGATTGTGATTAGAGGTTAATTATAAAATAAATTAATTAAAAGTAATGCATTAGTAATTACAAATGCATACAATAAAATAAATTCGCCCGAATTTTATCTCATACAAAATTCATTTTCTAATCGCAATGTGTCTTCTCAACTCGTTTGACTTTGGTCTTATTATTCCATCTTGTTTTAACTCCTCATTTACCGTCAAAATCCTTCGTATATTATCTCGTTAATATAGTCAACTCAAATCGCATATTATCTTTTTAACAACTGTGATAATTATTTTCTTTTCGGCTTCATTTCGTATTTAACATATACTGATATGCATAATTTTTGGAAATTTACATATTTTCGTTAAATTTTTTTTACTATTTAGATTTAAAACTTTTTAACTATGTAACATGATATCTGAAATAATTAACGTTATACCACAAAATAAAATTTTGTTTAAATCCGAGTTATTACAAAAATGTGAAAAATTAAAATATACCAAAATAATATGTGCATAATTTTTGGCAACAAGAAATTAAATCCTTCTAAATTTATTTATTAAATAAATTTCCTTGTCTTTTTAATACTTTTTAACACAAGACGACTTCGATATCTCATATAAAGATTTTTAATAACATGTCTTGAGGCAATATTAATTTGATTGATAACTGTGATCCTTTTTTCTTCCAAATCCAAGCAATTATTAGATTGTAGGTCATTATATATGTCGTTTTATATTTAAGTCAGGGCTCCTCTCTGGTCATTGAATGACTTTAGTATTTGAATCTGTCATAAATTTTGATACCTTCAAATTTTTGTGTACTCTGCAATTATCTTCTTGGTAAAAGAAATCGTCTCCATAATTTAGTTTTATTATTGGCACAATCATTTCAGACAACAGTTTCATATATCCGTCTGATTTAAATGTACCTTTGATAATTCTGAATGCAAACCATTTGGCATACACATAATGCCACCCCCTTTGGATTGTCGTTTATTTCTGATGCAAATCTCTGATTTCAGTTTATATGTACGCCGATCATCTGGTCCGTCTAAACTGAAACGCTTTTCGTCTGAAAATATAGTTTTTGACCAATCAAGATTTTCGGTTATTCAATGCCTCACAATTTTAAGTCTTTTCTTTATGCTTGGGATTTAAAATTATTTGATGTTTGGCTCTTTTATATTTGTAACCAACCCTAGCTATATATCTCTGTACTGTACTTTTCGAAACATTTGGATTTTCCAAATTTTATATGTAATTCCAATGTCTGGGCCAGATAGTAATATTATTAAATACTGTAATAATAATAATAATAATAATAATAATAATAATAATAATAATAATAATAATAATAATAATAATAAT